>PVHY01003004.1:0-115347 GCA_004024945.1 Uropsilus gracilis
GGGTGGGGGGGCAAATCCTTGAGATTACAATGTTGTGAAATTTATATATAAATAAATTTAAAAAAAGAGTCAGAAGAAGAAAAAATAAACTAGCTTTTATAGCAATGCAACTGTATGCTCTTCGGAAGGTTGTTCCAGCCAGCCAGCCGTGCGCTTACCTTCTTTGATAATATCGATGATGTCATTAGCGTTGAAGCTGAGTTCATCTGTGTCCTGAGCATCATAGGCGTACAGAGCCTTGCACTGTGGCACTTGAGGTTTGGGTTTGGGCTGGGGCTTGGGCCTGCCACCTGCTGGGGTAGGCCGACTGGTTGTTTGTCTCCGGACCCTGTGGGGAGATTGGAGACGGGTGAGAGACAGGACTCCACAAGAGGTGGCTGCACCAGATGGCGATCTGGGATTATGAGGGCAGCACTGGTCCACTCTAGTCTAAACTCAGCTCTATCAGAAGTCAGATCACCTGTTAGGGTTTCTCTGAGAATAAAAATACCTTCCCTGCCAAGGTTGTTGACACTGACACAAAAGTCTGTAGAGCCTATTCAGACGATGGGAGACAGTCAGGCATCTATCCTTCCCTCCCCAGCGTTGGGGACTCTTGCTGGTGCTGTGGAAGCCTGTGAGTGCCACCCCTCAACCGCAGCCAATCCTGAACATACTACCACTACCCTGCATTCTGCATGACTAACTTTGCTTCTCCCAATGGCTTTATTATTTATTATTATTTCTCTCGCGCACGCTCTCTTTAATTTTGGTTTCTCTCAAGCATCCTAAAGGTGCTCAGTGCTCCCAGGAAAGAAGAAGGAAAGGGGGAAGGGGAGGAGGGGGCAGAGGAGAAACATCTGGAAAAAAAGCAGCCTGACAGGCCAGCTGTTTGCCAATGCTTTGCACCCTCCAGTTACATGGCAGAAGGTGGGGGGGAGGCGAAAAGAAAAGGGGAGGAAGCAGGAAAATAACTGAAAGGAGGAAATCAACACACACACGAGGAAAGAGAAGGAAACATGGTGTGAGCTGGTGATCCATGGAGGCGGGAAGGGGGGGGTGGCTTTACCTGTGCTGAACCGGTTTATTATTGACATAGGCTCCTGAAACCATACACAGTCTGCCTGTTCCTGTTTAAAAGAACTTTGATTCCATTCCTTGCTCTATTTTGGCATTGCACCCCCTGGTGTTATGGTTCATTCTCTTTTCCTATTATGAGTCCATGGCATGAAGACATCAGTTTTTCATCCAGTCTGCTGTTGATGGTTTTTTTGGGATGATTCTAGTTTTACGCTAGTTACAAAAATGCTACCCTGTATATTTCTAGGTAAGAATTTGTACAGTAGCTTCTCAGCATCAGCATGACTGACATTTGTGGGGGAGGGTGTGGGGAGGGCAAAAATCTTTGTTGTGGGGGAGTGGCTGTGCCTGCAGAGGGGACTTAGCATCAGCCCTTTGCCTTCACCTCCTAAAGGCCAATAGCACATCCTCCCCTGGACATGATGACCAAAAAACATCCCCAGCACTAGCACTTCAATTCAGGTCCTCTAGCTTTAAATGTATCCTCTTTATTTGCTAGATCACCAGCAGTTTCCAGACATTGTTTGAAAGGCATATAGCTGCAGTGTGCATCTCTTTGTTTTTATTACATCTGGAACAATTATCGATTATGTTCAGAGAAAGCATTCTGGAAAAAAAAAATCAAACACAAAACAGATTCTCACCATCTTCCCCCCACACCCCACTTTGCTCAAGGATAAACCAAAGCAGTGGTTGTGTTCATCTGCTTACAGTAGAAACGTACAATTTCATCTGAGAAGCTGAACTCTGTATTGTGGGGCTGGCTACTAAGTGTGGCCTCACACCTACAGGAGGAAGAAGGGAAGGGAGGGCCTTTCCTCTGGCTGGAGTTCTGGAAGGAAAAAACACACCCATTTTTGAGTTGTGTTCTCAGGAGGTTAGAGCCCCTCCATCCTCACTGAGTCACTGTGATAACAGATGCTAAGTAGCTGCTGAAGAGCAGGTTGCATCACAAAGAGTGACTGGGAAGAGAGGGCACTGCCCATCCAAGGGTTTCAGGATTGCCCCGGGCAAACAGAGTGCCCTGGGTGCTTCCTCGGGCCCCCACGTGGGAGGAAGCCAACCCTAAGGTTACCTATGCCCCCCATTCTCCTGTCCCCATCCCTGTGCCTACTTGTTCTCTACCAAGCACTTTTCCTGGAGAGGAAAAGGCATCTCACAAATCATTAGATGACATCATTTCCTCCCTAGTCTACTGGAAATCCCCATCCCCTGCTTGAGAAGTGCCTGCTTCTCTGAAAGCTGGTCGGGCAAGCAAGCTTTTAATTAAGCAACCTCTCTATTAGGGATGTGTCAGCATTTGGTTAATAAGAGTCATTAAGTTGGATACCAGAAGTCATCTGACTTCCCAGCAACCAGGAACGGGCCGGGTGGGGGTGCTTATTAGAACACAGGGAGGAAAGCAAGCCTTCAGCCTGGCAGCTCCAGGGAGCAGGGGCAGGACTGCGTGTGATGTGTGTACATACACCACACACACTCGAAATACTTGTAGATGGAAATGTACCCTCTCTTTATGTCTAAAGGATAAACTCACGATGATTAGTGCAGGCTGACGAGGCCGTAGATCCCAGGAGGATCGTGATTTAGGTGCAAGTCCCACTTGGGAACCTCTGAGGGGAAGGCAAAGACGAAGATCCCCTGAAAGGTAGGGCTGTTGTCCTTGCAGCCAGCCAGGAGTCACCCCCTCATGCTACCCTCCATCTCTGGTCTATCCTCTCAGCCCCTTCTCCTTCAAGTCTTTCCAAGCATTGCTTCATTTCCAGGCTCCTTGGACATCACCTCCACTCAGCTTTTTCTAGTTCACCTCAACCTCTACTGAAAATCCCTTGAACAGTTTCTCCCTGCTCTTGGGAAACGGACCAAGATCATTCAGGGATTCTACAAAGATACTACCGCCAGGTACGACCCCAGCTTGGCCCTGGTCTTTGTTTAGACACATTGGAATTTTCTCCATTCCTTCCGGAAGTGTCTAAGCTGTGGCTAAGGTGAGGGCTCTGTCACCTGCTCCTAGCTTGCATCAGATTTGCAGGCAGAAGACACGATGCTTCCTCTAATGGCAGGAACAATCAGGATATCAGTGCTCACCATTTCTGTCCAATGTAGCCAGAGCAATCAGGCAAGAAAATGAAAATGCATACAGGTTGGGAAAAAAGTGAAAACTATGTCTGTCTGTAAATGAGATAGTTCTGCATACAGAAAATTCTAAAGAATACTTTATGAAACTAGCAGAACTAATGAACAGGTTGGGCATAGTTACAGAATATGAGTACAAGAATCAGTTGTGTTTCTCTGTGCTGCCATTGAAAAGCCCGAAAACAAAACAATTTCATTTATAACACGTGAAAAAGAAAACTTAGCAACAGTTACCAAAAGAAAAGTGAATCTATTTATATGAAATGTCCACAATAGGCTAAGTTATATTGACAGAGAGTGGATTAGTGGTTGTGAGGACTGAAACTGGGAGTTGGAGGAATAGCTATTCATGGGAAAAAGTTTTCTTTTGGAGATGATAAAAATGTCCTAAAATTATATTATGGTGGCGGTTGCACAATTCTGAAAGCACACTAAAAACTGTCGAATTCTCCTTTAAATGGGTTGGTTTTATGGTATGTAAATTATCTCAAAAAACAGTAGTACTTAAATAGAAAAAAAAAAAAACAAAGTCAATTGCACATGCCTTGGGCTGTGCAGTGCTAACTGATACCATCTGCCCCTCATCAGCAGCAGCACAGTGTGGGGTGGAGGTGGAAAGGACCCTCTAAACAGCCATGTGAAAATAGCCATCACATGGTCTTTGATCCTAAGAGGCGGTTACCTCAGGAGAAGTTCAAGCAAAACCAATCAGAGTAAAACCCTGGGGATTTTCCAGAGAATTTGGGGTACCTTGTAGATCCATGGCCAGAGCTGGCTCAGTTAACTGAGGCCTGGGGAAACTGTACTGTCCTGGCAATTTCAATCATCTAGTCAATTACAACTTGGTTCCATAGGGCTCCAAATGGTACAGTGGCAGACAAGGGTAGGTTATTTTTATTTATTTATTTATTTTTGAGACTAGGTCTTGCTATTTTTGCCCATGGAACCGCAGGCTCATGTTGCCCGGGGTACCATGGACTCAAGCAATCCTCAGTCGCAGCTTCCCAGGTAGCTGGGATTACAGGCGTGCGCCACCACGCCCAGCTATTTTTAGGACTAGGTCTCGCTGTGTTGCCCCGAGCAGGACTGGAACCGTGACCCCTAGCCCTGGCCGCTTCATAGGCTGAAGCTTACAGGCATGAGCCACCATGCCTGGCTCAGACAAGGGTAGGTTAGAGCTGGGGTGTTGCTTATTAGGGAGCACAGTGTATACTGGGGGGAGGGGCATGCTTGTTGGTGCTGAATGGGAAGAGTTGAAGGATGGTGGAGGTGGGAATGTGTATTAGGAAGGGTTTGCTCAGACAGCACCAAGTCACTGTTCTCAGGTTCCCCCTAGCTGAAATGTCCCCTGGGCCCAGGAAGAGATGCAACTGCTATGGTGGCTGATGCTATGGTACTCTCTGGCAGTGAGGAAAGCCCTCCTCACAGGTCACCCCATCTCATTCTCAATATTTCTGTAGAAAGCCTAAAGCTGGATTTCATACTGATTCATCACTGGCTGGCATGATGGCAGACTCCTAGGCTCTCAGAGCCCCACTGGGAGCCACACTGATCTTTCTGGCTGGCCTTACTCCTCTGGCCTGACCTTTCCCCACCTAGCTCCAGGGACTCCGCCTGCTCAAAGCAGGGGATCTCTGGGCAGGAGGCTCCAAATGGCAGGGCTGGGCCTGCCTGTGCTCATCACTGTGAACCCCAGATCTGGCTCTGGACCTGGGGTCCCTCTGGCCTCAGCCTGCATGTTCTGATGGAGTAACAGCGCTGGCTGGAGAAGGAACCCTGGCTTGGGAGTCAGTGCACATGGACTGGCCCCTGACTCGGGCACCTCCCTCCACGTCTTTAGGGATCACCATCTTCTGTAAAATGAGAAGGTTTAGCGAGTTCTCCACAAAATCTTTGCTGCCAGGTGTACCAAGAGTCCAGGAAGTCTGTGATAATGATGCCAGCACGGGTTCTGCAGTTTGCCCACAGAAGACCTTGGAAGCCACACAGAAAACAGGCGTGCAGACAGCCATTTTCCCGGCTGTGTCAGACGGGCTCTCCTGACACCCAGACACTCGCCTTCCCAGCACTAGGTGGCGAGCCTGCGTCACCGTGGTGGGGAGAGATAATGACTTAATAAGAGCTGCCAGAAAGTGATTAATGAGCTCTTTTAGGTGCTGGAGCCCTCCGCTCACAGCCAAATAGCAATTGGTCGATGCAGTCAAGGAGGGATTCAGATTTCTTTCACAGCAAACAAGACCCTTGTGCCCTCTGAGCTGGAGTTAGGTCAGCACGTAAGAGTAGGTCGTTAACACTGCCAGGAATTTTGTGCATCAGTTGCTGAATGTAGCCATTATTAATGATGGCATTCAACAGACTTTGGAGTGAATAAATGATGTTAAAAGCAAAGGCATCATGTAGTTCTAACTCTAGTCATTCCACTGCATTTTACTCTTATTCTGCTCCTGAAATGACATCTGTTTCTTGTGTGTGATGGACACACCATGTCATGATGTGCGACAGCATGTCTCTGCCAGGCTCTGAGAGAAGCGGTGGCCCCAGGAGCCTAAAGGTAACCACAACAAACATCACAGCTCTGGCCACCTTTAGGCTTCCGGGGCAATGTCCTCGGATCATGAGCTGTCATAGGCACCTCACGCCACCCCCGCATTCACTCACCTAGAAGAATTTAGACACTTTCAGTATTTGGTATTTTATGATATTTGCTGTTCTCATTAACCGTAAAGACTGAAAATTGTTAAAAATTGTTTCATTGGCATAGTGGGAATTACAGCAAGAATTTCAGGCTCATAACAATAAAGTTACTTTCCCTGCTGCCATTTTAATAATCAAGGTACATTTAATCAATATGTAGTAATAACCCTCTACAGCACCAAGTCAATCCAAGGTTTCCACACATGTGACCGGCACGAGATAGTTTTCCTGCTCCTACTTGACCATCACATTAGGGTCACTTTCCACTGCACGGTCTCTATTTGGCATCATGATGACAAGCACACAAAGATTCTGTCACAGCAATTCAACAGCAGGAGCTTCCCGTGCATGCTGTTACACTTGTCACATCATCACCAGATAGTCCATGAATGTCCCCTATCACTGTGTCACTATACGTGTCCCCAAATCTCCCAAGGTGCCAAGTCCAAGGCAGCCACTTTGCTGGCCTGCACCAAGTGCCCTGTTTTAGCAACTGGGGAACACCACACACTGCTTCCAGACATCAGGACGTCCCTCAGCAAGAGAGTCCATGTGCTCAGCTGCCCAACTGCATGAGGTGCTGAAAGCCCACAAGAGAGTAAAAGCTCCTAAGGCCTCAATGACAACAAAGCTCTTGGAAGCAAATGCTAATGTGTGTGCTCCCGGAAGGTCTGCTGCTTGTCATGGACGCTGAGACCGGACCTGGAGGACTGGAGTCAGGAGAAGCAGGAGAGGGGGCTGAGGGCTCCCACTCACCCAGCCAAGTGCAGCACAGGGTGAGGTATCTGCTGCACTCTGGCCACATGGCCATCCTGCTGGTGCTCTGCACCCACAGAGGAGTTTGCTGGGGCAGAGCGGGACAGTGGAGGAGCCTCTTTGACGATTCTGTCTCAGTTTCCCTAGGCTGCCCATTCCCCCATTAGTCAGCAGTGCAGAACATTAGACACTTATGGAGTCCAGAAATATTTGCAGGCCAAAGATTTGAGTTATTGAGAATAAAGACATCAGGGTCCAGGGATATCCACTTTCCAATCCTGGTAGAATGTCAATATATCTCATAACAAAAATTATCTCAAATAATAATCCTGCAGTTGCAAAGTACTTTATAGTTTCAAAATCCTAAATATTATTATATTATCCCAGTTACACAGTAAGGAAACTGGGGTGCAAAAAGAGGAAATGATAAAGCTGTGGTCACACCGTGGTCACCTGTGAAACAACTGTGAACCCAGCATGTGGCTCGGGAGATAACCAATGACTGAATCAATGAAGGAAGGAACAAATGAACTGGAGCTAACACCCAGTTCTCGCAGCCCCCGT
Source organism: Uropsilus gracilis (assembly GCA_004024945.1). Classification (NCBI taxonomy): domain Eukaryota; kingdom Metazoa; phylum Chordata; class Mammalia; order Eulipotyphla; family Talpidae; genus Uropsilus; species Uropsilus gracilis. The sequence goes on from PVHY01003004.1 coordinate 7,207, forward strand.
GTCCTGCACACTGTCAGGCCACCTTTCATGAACTTCTCTGTGATGCTGCTGCACCCGGACACATGGCCAAGTCTCATCTGTGCCCGGCAGGATTAAGCTTTCAGATATCACTGCTTTGTTCCGCAGATGTGAAATTTATGTCTTGCAATTCTAAGAAGGAAAATAATGGCATTTTATTTCATTGGCTCTTAAAAATATGCGGTGCTCCAAAAGATTGAATCTATAAACATTACTGGAAATGTGGGAATGGATGCCAGGAATTCCTAAGCTTCACGTCCACTCCACCCCGGCCAGGATATGGCTGTTGCTCCTGTAGATTAGGGGTTGGGAAATATTGCTGTTGGACACTTATTGGAAATGTTAAGCCCCTTGAAAATATGACTCCATTAGGCGAATCTTGTCCAGAGACATACAGGCAGCATTTGCATTTTTTAATGGATCCCACTTCTGTGATGTGGCCAGCTCTACTACCACTGAGCAGTTTTCGGTATTGTCTGTTTCTCCAACTTCTAGTTGTATTAATCTCTGGAGTACCCTAAAACTTCTGAAGTCTTTCCATGAAATGGACCACAGCACTGGAAGGGCCAGCAGAAAAGACATTTCCAGACTGGGTTTTAATGCTCCCAGTAATGATTTGGAAGTGGATTATTGTGCATCTCGTTATGAAAAGGAAAACAGAGCACACTTGACTGGCAAAGCAACTATTTGCATGGGCAAAGGCTGATGAATGAACTGCTTCTGTGATTCCTGTCAGACTATTGCGAACCAGTAAAGATTCTCAAGATATCTCGTGATTTCTTGAGAAACAGGCAAAAGGACTGTACCAAGGTGTCCCCTCTGCACCTCTCTTGGTTTTCATGGACAATGATTATGGTGACAATGATAAAAACAGCCACCACCATGTGACCGGCAAAGAAACACAAGAAGGAGAATCCAGTTGGGATAATTAACCTTGTGAAGAATTCGTGCTCCCCCCCCCCAAAAAAAAAGAACCTAAAATAAACTGACAAAGACTTTCCTGAATTAACTTGAGGTGCTATTATACCACTTGATTTGATTTCATCCACATTCTATGATCCAAAAGAAATGTTGCTTATGCTAAATATGTCTGTTAAGAAGATTTGCTGGGGGAAGGGATTGGGAAAAGGAGCAGGGAGAGAGAAATCCCAGGGAGTGAAAGCTCAAGGAGTGAAAGACGGTGGTTATCTTGCTCTTATAGATTGGTGGTAAAGTTAAGGTTACAGTTTGCAACTATGAGAGGTACAGGGATTTTCATGTTAACGGAAAAATACAAGTGCAGGAATCCAAAATGCCCTGTGTGCTCCAATAACCTCTAGGGAACAAATGCAGTCCATGTTTTCCTAGGAAAGGGGAGCTATTACACACAGGTAACCGTGGGACTTCTGAAATATGTATGTCTAATGTCTCTGGCCACAATAAAAATTATTTTAGCTTGCAGCATGTGTTTTAGAAAATAAATACTTAGAAAAAAGGAGGCTGGCTGGGATTCTTGCAGCTACTGAACTTGGTGAGCTTAATGAGTTTTACATACACTAGGCAGGAAAATCCTCCTGCCTGGAAGATGGTTGGGAAGGTGCCCTCCAGTCCAGAGCCGTTGCCAAGACAGCATCATGTATCTTTAGGCCTGATGGTGGCAAAGGGTGTGATAAGACTTAAATAGGGAACCACGAAGCTGAGGGCTGGAAGGGAGCAGCCCTGGTTAAGACAGAGTGTTCCTCAATCGCCTGCTTTTGGCTGACAGATGCTCCTGGCTGGCTGGCTTGCAAGTCTGTAACTTGCAAAGGAGCCTGGAAAGACGATCTGGTTGCCAAAACCAAAGCAAGCAGGCAGCGAGCAGCTAGAGCTAAAGGGTCTGGGACATCCTATTGACTTCAATCCCCTACCTACTTTGAGGACATTAAGCTGGGTCCAGGAATTATAGTTTGGCTGTTTTAGTGATATCCACTCATCTGAAAAGTTTAAGCGTGGGTGATGGTGATGATCCCATTGCTTCAACAGCACCCTTACAATTCCTCTGTAGGAGGAAACTTCCTTGGCTTTTATCAATCAGAAAATAGGTATCTGGAGACCTGTGATTTCTCAGCATGTGGTCCCTAGGCGGGGGAGCATCTGAGAATTCTTCCGAAGTGTAAATTCTTGGGTGCCACCCCAGACCTAATGAATCAGAAACTCTGGAAGTAGGCCAGCAAGGTCTTTGCCTAGTACAGTTGAGAGTTAGGGGGAAACAACACTAAATGTGGCTCTCTCTCCCGATGACTGTCTGTAGGAAAGTCCTTATCTCAAGTCTAAATGAGGTATGGTTTGCCAGGGGAAAAGGAGCACCAGGAGACAGCACTGCACAGTTGGTAAGAGTTTCACAATAATTAGAAGGGAGCGGCCAAGGCAGGAAAAGTCTCACAAAGGGGCACCCAGAGGGAGGAACTGCTGCTTCTCTCCAGCATTATTTTGTACACAGGTCTCTTCCTCCGCATTTGCAATGTCATTATTCTACAGAGAGTGGGAAATGGAGGTGAGCATGAGGACAGGGAAAGTTGGCTAGAGAAGGTCTGTCCTGACGTTCAATAGAGAGAACTATTCTACCACTATGAATCCTGGAAGTGGGAAGATGCCAGGATTGGAAGACTTGGAAGGTTCCTTCAAAGTCACAAGTTCCAGCACCATGAGATAATCAGACCATCAGCATCACTACCACCGTTATTATCAAGTTGCATTAACCGAATAGCCTCTTCTTGCAAAGAGGACCAGGCTGGGTAGTATATCTCTATTATTTTTAGTCTTCCCAACACGATTCTAAGTGTGGGGTGCTATACTGGTGTGCAGACGAGGAAAAGCAAGCGTAGAGAGGATGAGCAGCAGGTCCAATATGAGACAGGTCAACTGGGTAAAATAGGGTCTTCCTTTTCTGGCACTTGGTGATGCCACTTGGTCACATCCCTGCCTGGGGATGTACATCCCCTTGAAGTTCCCCTGGGGATCCCATGTTACTCACATGGGCAAGGCACACCCCAGGGTAGGCCATCCCTACCCTGGCATCAGTTTTCTTTACTGATGCCAAAAGTGGCAGAATTCACTCACTATTTGAAAAGTGAACCCCGTAAGAGTCACTTTTTGTGATTCCACAGGTATGTCTAATCACCCCAACTCTCCTCTCTCAGATACAACTCTGAATATCTACAGAGTTCGGGGTATCTCACTCCTTCAAGCTGAAAAGGCTAGCTGTCTTTTACCATGCTCCATTTTCTTATTCTGGAAAATCTTAAAGATGTAGATTCCTGATGGAATACCTTTATCTCCTAGAATTCTGGGAGGTCATGCTTGATGCTCCCAGTAGCTCTTTGGCTGTTATATTTATGTAACTGCAGGCCTAGACCTAAGTTATAAACTACATTATTTTTTGACCACACCAGAGAGCACAGTCACATCTCAGAGTAATTCAGTCTCAGAGCTCTCTGCTCTTGGGATGGAGGCCTGTGGGGTACCCTCTCTAGACAGTAAATTGTGTGCCCTCAGCTGGACCCTATTTGTGGATGCCAATCCGGGACCTTGTGCCTTTGGGTCCTGGGATATAGCAGGTGGGTAGAAAACTGAACTGGAGAATCACACATAGCTAGAGTGAAGAAATCCCTGAGCTTTGGTGCCACTGGTGTGACGATGGGACCCAGCTTGTGTCATAGCAGGAGGGACCTTACCCTGCAGCACCCTGGTCAGGGACCTTGAGGAAGTCCAAGCTCTCCGGCAACTGTGACAGGCGCTCCGAGCCAATGGACTGCTGTCGCGGAAGGGGTGGCCGGGCCATGGGGGTGTACAGGTGCTTCTGATTTGACCTCAGGTTTCCAGGAGCATGGGGATGTGGCACAAACTGGTTTTTGATGACTCCATTCTGATGGTATCCTAGAGAGAGAAAAAGTGGAGAAAACAAAGTTTAGTGTTTCTGATCTGCTGCTAGAAGTTGTGCCAAATGTCTTTCATTTATTAGCCAAGGATTGAACTGCTCCAAGCCTCAGTTTCCTCACCTGAAAGAATGGGGGGCCTAAGTGCTAACATATCGTGAGAAACAGAGCTAGTTGTAACCCAGTGACAGCAAGGAGCCAGAGCAGACACTCACATGTGTCTGCTGAGTTTGACAACAGAATCACCAGATGTTTAGGATTTTAAAACCCACAGTCAAGGAAAGGTAAGCCTGCACATTCTCAGTCTAAGAAAAATTATGAGGTTATGATTCAAGTGGGCTGGCAGGCAGCTGTTTAAACAGCTGGACATCCATTTTCAAGGGGTCAGTCTTGGGTGTCCTCCGCGGGAGCTCACTGTGGGAGGTGGAGGGGGCGCTCTTCACCAGCGGGGGAAATGTGGTTGCCAGTTGGACCGCCGTGGATGGAGCGGGATTTCTCAGCCAAATAACAGTTCCTAGTTAACATATTATCTGGAAAGTAACGGATTATGGTGCTGGCTCTATAACCCGGGCCTGGGCCCAAAGGCATATTATCACTGCAATCTGTGTGCCAAGGAGCCCCGCTCTTCTCCCACTGACAGTGGGAAGGATGGAGGACAAGATCCCCTGAAGTATACACTGATGACCTACCACAGAACCACTTCCACTGAAAGGAGGAAATTTTTAATACCAGCGTGATAAGCCTTTTATGAGGGACTAGGGTTTAGTCTTTTTTTTTTTTTTTTTTAAGAGACTAGGTCTCCCTATGTTGCCCAGGGTAGTCCCGAACCCACAGACACAAGTGATCCCTAGTCTCAGCCTCCCAGGTAGCTGGGATTACAGGTGCAAACCACTGCGCCCAGCTTAGGGGTTCAGTCTTGATTCTGCTTGTCATAGCTGTGTTAATCTTGAGCAAATTATCTGACCTTTCTGAGTACCAATTCCTTCATTAAATAAACAAGGAGACCGGAAGACCCCACTTCTCCCAAGGCTGCCCAAGACAGGAGAGGAGCACGGCAGAACGGAACATGTTCAGGACATGATTCTCCACAGGCGTTCATAGATGGGCTGCTCTACACAGCTCACAACCTGCTTGCTCATGTCAAGCTCAGAAATTCGAAGTGTGAAGAAACATCTGGCTTCGTGACAGACATATTTCATGTCTATGGACTCCAGTAACAGGCTGCGGTTTTTGCTTTGGGTGCTTTAAGAATCCTAGTGTTCTAAGGGCCGGGCATGACGGCGCATGCCTGTAAGCGGCAGCCTAGGAAGCCACGGCGGGGACCAGGGATCGCAGTTTGAGTCCTGCCAGGGGCACGTAGAGAGACCTAGTCCCAAAAAAATATAGCTGGGTGTGGTGGTGCTCGCCTGTAATCCCAGCTACCTGGGGAGCTGAGGCTGGGGATTGCTTGAGTCCATAGTACCCTGGGCAACGTGAGCCTACAGTTCCACAGGCAAAAGTAGTGAGACCTAGTCTCAAAAAAAAAAAAAAAAAAAGAATCCTAGTGTTCTAGTTATTTTTTACCATCTTACAAAACTACAGTTTTAATCTGGAAATTAAGTTTGCTTAACAAAACGCCCCAATCTTGGTCCTTTATCACTGATGGTGGCAGAAGCACTGATCTAAGGTCATCTGATATAGTTACCTCATTTTATTGATGAAGAAAGTGCCACCTAAAGACCCTGGCCGCTATGCTCCAGGTTGGACACTTCCTGATCTGATTTGGATGGTGGTGACTTGGGCCAACCTAGCCAAGGCAAAGGAGATTACCAGAATCCTGCAAGGGGCTGGTGGAGAAGTCGTAGCATGATGCTGCATGGTCTCTTACTCTTACTGTGCCTGTGTGTTTGGATTTTCTTCAGGGATAAAGGTAGAGGGGAGGAGGGGCAGCTGGGCCACATAGGATGGGGACTCCAGGAGATGAGGCTTTGTCTCTCACCGCTAGTTACCAGTGTCCACATTTTCCCAGGAAGCTACAAGATTCCAGAGCAGGAGACGAAAGAGATGCTTTTTACGGCTCATCTCGTTTGGGATGATTTGAACCAAGGGGGCTCCAAGATGACCCTTTCAAGACTTAGAAATCTAAGAGAGCAATTTTTTATTAACTGAAGTTTATGAGTAAGGAAAAATATCCTACATATTTTGAGCGTGCCCTTCAAACACTAAACAGATTTTTAAGGGCAAGAATATTTTACATTTATTTGGGTTTTATAAATTCATGCGCTGGATTTTCATCATAAAATTGAGAAATATGAAACATAAGATAAAAAAAACTCTGCATCAGTGATGTAATCTCCCCAAGATTACTTTATTTTCTAAAGTAGTTTTCCTAGATTTTATATAGCTAAAAAATTTTTTTCCCTACTGACTAAGCTGCAAAATATTATCCTGATATTTGAGTGGAGCTGACGAGCAGTGGTAGGGTTAGACCTGGTAAATCCTATTTGCACTAACAATCCTAAAAGCATTAAGTGCAATGTCCTACATCTGAAAAGCTAACTCCACTCTGGTTGTCACAGTGAGGAACTCCTTTCTCTCTTACCGACCTAGGAAGCCTTTCCAAAGGGACCAATATTGCTGGCTAATGAGATCCAGGCTGTTAACTCAGCCATAGCACAGTCACACTCGTTCATCTGCTTTCTGGATTTCAGGGTCACACGCAGCACCCATGTGTAGGTAGGAGTGCGTCTGGCATGGAAATGGCCCATGGGTGGCTAATATGTGTGTATTTGCTAAATGAGTTCTTCCTAAACATCACTTATAAGTCACAGAGCCAACCCGGTGCTGGATCCAAATCTGGCTTGTGACCTGAGCTTACCTGGGGGAGGAGGGGCGGCCCTCAGTGGGTAGCTGGCATTTTGAATACCACTGGAATAACCTTTGCTTTGAGCAGTGTTCCTTCTGGTAGGACCTGAAATAAGCAAGCAAGACAATGTTACAACGTGTACTATAGTTTGGTTTTATAGCTCCTGATGGTTCTTCATTTATGGGAAATCTTCGGACCCTTTGTTTGGAATTCAGGTCGCAGAGTCCAGAGAGGTGGTGGTGGGGTCACTGAAGGAGGAGCATTTTGGTAGCTGTGGGAGGGGCGGTGTGCGATGTTGCTGGAGATCAGTGTTGAAATGGTAGACAGTGGCTTTCCTAAGAAGTATTGATAATCTTATAAAGATGTTTCCATTTTCAGAGGCTTGAAAAAGGGAGAGATAGGATGTTTTAAAGTCAGCTCATGTGCTGAACACAGTGTGGAAGCGGGCATGGGAGTGACGCTCTCCAAGGTCACTGTCACAGTGCATTTCAGCACTAGCTGCTCACCCGCCTGGGCTGAGAGCCTTCCATGCAGGTGCCTGTGCTCCACAGCCTCCCAGTTAAGTATAGAGACCACAAAGGGTAGGAGCACATTTGGCTCCTTGACACAGACGTGATGCATCAGAAATCAGCTGGTGCCAAACAGAACATCATCGCCGGTCAGAGTCAGAGCGGGGATGGCAGGGCCACAGATGACCCGGCAAGGTTCCTGCAGACATCTCCATGTTTAGGAGGAAAACACTGAATAAGGTCTCATGGGGAACACGAAGGAAAGTAGAATTTAAACTGGTTGGGACAGAGGGGTATCGAATGGGGTGCAGAGGGAATTCCTTATAAAGAGAAGTGCTGAGGAATAGAGAAGGGCAGAGAGTGATGAAGTATAAGTGACACAAAGCCAAGGAATTGTGTCTTGGGGTATTGGGGCAAAGGGATGTGGTCTGATCGGCACCTCAGCTACTCTGGCATTAAAACCTAATAAAATACTGCAATGGGCAATGTTCCACTTGGGCCAGCTGAGTAATGTTCACACACCACCATCTGCAGCCTTTCCTTGTTCAGCTCCAGGCCTGGGTCTGAGCCCTGGACTACTGTGCTTCAGGTCCTTGGCCTCTGCATTCCAGCAGGGTTTGGCCAATGGGAGGCATGGCTACTAGATACTGGCATGTCTAGTACTACCCCAGGAGTGAAGTTGGGGCATCTTGCCTGCTTCCTGTCTGCACCCTTCAGCTCAGCTCTTTTCTCTCCCTGCTCCTTCAGGCAAAGGGGTAGTAATATCCTGCTGTTCTTTGTCCTGGGGCACCCACATTGTGCCCTTCATGTTGCCCATGTCTCTATAAAGAACTTTTTTATTTAAAAACCTCTTCAAAAATCCACCTAAAATGCTATTTTCTTTAAGTATCAACCGATACACTAACATATACCAACAGCTGATGAGTGGCGCCACCCGCATAGAAAGGGGTGACAGTGTTTACCTGTATCATACCTACAGAGTATGCCAGTGTGCACCCTGGCAGGCAGATTTCATAAAGGTCTACCTTGGAGCAGGCATACTCATCAGTGACCATATACATGAATGGAAGATGTGTACGAATAGACAGCAGCTATAAATCATGCAGTGCGTTATAATTTTGTAAGTATCAATTACTTATCAATAAAGAAGGAATTCAAAGATCACAAATAGAAAAAGAATTAAAGGCCAGTGAAGGAGTCAGGCAGGGGTGTGCATAAACCCAGCCCCTGTGTCTTCTGATGAAGCAGTCTCAAGTGGAGGGGAGCTGATGGGGCTGAAACGTAGTTGGCGAATATGGTCCATTTCATTTAAATTGGAGAAGAAAGGTTGGCCTTTGCATTAGTAACAAGATCTGATAGAAAAGGGCTGAGAAATGTGAAGCCAACAAAATTTGATATGTTTTAAACACAATTAAGAGGGCAATGCCAGGAATGCTGTACTCGACTGCTGACCATTCGGGAAGGTTTCACCTGCCACTGTGCTGGGACATTGGTTTAGCTTGAAATGCACCAATCTGAAGAAAGTGCAGCTGAAGGAAAGCAGAGGTGCTGGCTCTTTGCTTGCAGTTCTGTGCATACACTAGGAGCACTGGGTAGAGGGGGGGCTTGCTGGGAGCGGGGTGAGGCGCGGTGGTAGAGGGGCCCTTGAGCACTTACGGGAGTTCTTAGGCAGCCCAGGTCCGATGCTGACCTGCAGCACTTTGTTGCTGGGCTTGAGGATAGCCAGATCGCCGAAGCCTTGGTGGAACTGCACTTGCCGGGAGCCACCTGCACTCCAGGGACCCCAGTTCTCCTTTTTCAACTTGAGTTCAAGCCTGCAACAAGCATATGCGTGTTTGTTCGAATTCACAAGTGGAATGAAGTGGAATGAAGCAGTGAGAACATTCTCCAGCAGTCAGCACTGCCACTGGGCAAACATGCTGCAAAAACCAGGCAAGACTAGGTAACCTAGAGCAGGGACAGGGCCCAGAGCCCCGGTGCACGCTTCACAGGTGGGTGTGGCATGGTGGTAGGTGAGCCCACAAACCAGAGGTGGAAGCATTTAGGGCCCAGCACCTGTGAGAACCAGTTGGTGTAGGAGGTACCCCGCTGCAGGTGCCAAGGTCTCTGTCGGGTGGATTGTGGGGCTACCCTGGGGACCAAAGCAAGGGGACAATGTTGAGGCCACACCTGCTGTGCTGCATCATTGTGCTTCTCCCTGTTTTCTCTCGGTGGAGTTTGTGGTGGAAGGAGAGATGCCGCAGACACAAGCGAGCCCACGCTTCCTTAATACAGAACGCGGCTGTTATTGAACTAAGCTCTGTTGCGTTCCGGGACCCCACTCCCACCCCAACAATGAAGAAAATAAACATTAGCAGTCAAAATACAAATAGATGGGCGTTTACTCACAATCCCCAAACTCCCCAGCCAATGTTTATTTTTCACATTGACTATGTGCCTACCTATTACAACTGCACATCTTGCTTTTTAAACTTATATTTTCTCACGGTGAGAGAGGAAAATCAATTTTAAAGCTGTTGATTCATCTACGGGTGACATGGTTCTACAGAGTCTTTCTTCCTTGTATGGAGCTATTTTCTGATCACAAATTCCCAGATGCAATTAATGGCCCCTGAAATGAGGGCCCCAATGTTCTTTGGAAAACCTGCAGTGAGTTCACATCACCACCAGCTTCCACTGCATAGCTACCATGGCAGCACTGGTTATGGCTAAGTCTCACCCATTCGTGTGAATAGGGAAAGATAGGTAAGCTTCCCATGCATAATGGGGGAGCTTTCGGAAGAGACACTAAATAACTCTCACTGGGTAAATTCAAGATTAGGAGGTCAGTAGTGTGCTGATGTCTGTCATGAGATCGTGTTGCTAAAGCAAACAAAGGTATGTCAAGACATAATACCTTGGTCCCCGTGGTTCTCCTGCTCCAGAACCCTACCCACGGGCTCTATGATGCATCGATGTTGGGAACTTAATACACCCCTCCCCCTACTCCAGTCACTTTCTTTTGCTTTTCAGTCGTACTCTATTTCTGTCTGCTGTGCTAAATAAAACATTCTTCTATTAGGGATATATCAAAACTGGCCTTCTTCTGCCTCCCTTTGGTAGCCTTTGTCCAAATGATAAAATCCACCATTCCATGTAGTCATTATTTCACAGAAAGGCAAACGCGACCTTTTCCAAGTTGGTGCCAACCATCTGCATTGTCTGCGCAGACGCCACGGTCCCACCGGGGTCCTGAAGCACCTCGGCTGGGGTTTGCTGAAGCCAGTCAGAACACACACCCCATCCCACGGACTCCCTGCCTATCTGCCTGGACCCCAGGGGTGAGGACTAGGCCCCCTCTACTTTTACACAGAAATCTGGGCCCCGGGTTCCCACTTACGTATTGCTAAATTTCAGAGGTAGTTGCTTCTGGGTTTTTTCTTCATAATGCTTTGCTAAGAGGCTTAAGAATTCGGTTTTGAAGACAGATTCAAGCAAACTGTCATACTCTTGTTCATGGAGAATAAAAATGTCATCTTGCATGGTACTGTAAAGAGATTGGGAAAAAGAAAAATCAAACATGGATTTCGTTTACTACATTATTTCATTCACACATTTTTCAATCCTATAAGTTTTCTACAGTCTTTCTGTAAATGATAATTTTTAAAGAAAATACAATGACATGACTGAAATATGCCTGCCAAGAAGTTTTATAGTCTACCACAAGTATAATCAAAATACTCTACATGAGTTTTTAAATCAGAAATTTTAAGGGCAATTTAATCTGTATTAAAGAAAATCCATCTCCAAATTCAATCTTTATGTTCTCAAGATCAGAAAACTCTAGAATGTCATAAATAGAATGTGAATGGAAATGAACAATTCCACACAAGTACTAAGTTAGTAGAAATTCATGATAAAGTTGTAGCGACTGTAATAAATCCTAACGTGAAGAACCACGAGTTCTTTTGTCCAAAGGGATGCCAGTGTCCTGGGTTTAAAGTGCACTTCAGGGGCTCAGATTTTAGTGATCTGCTCAGACTACATGCCAGGTAGTGCTGAATGCCTAAACACAGCAGCTGCCCGAAGCAGGGGTACAAACAGCTGCAGGCATGGTCATCACCACCTGGCTAACGAATTTCATGGGGCAAAGAAAGAACACACCTTGGTGGGAACTGTGTGAATGAGCAGGGCAGGGTTGCGGGGAAACATGTGCAGAGGGGAGAGGGTGTTTGGGAGCTGCAGGGAGAAGGGAAGAGAGAGGCTAAGGCTGTCAGCATGGGGTAAAGGCTTAAGAGGTGAGGAGGACTCATATTCCAGGAATGAATGAAATCATCCAGTTACTTGTCTCATGGAAAGCTTTCTAAGAGCATGGTTTCTTGTAGTGACACAAAGTTTCTCTGGTCTTTGCCTGCTAAAGGCACATTCTAGTAGTCTCCTAAGCAGAAGCCAGTCTTCCTTCCATTTAAAGGTAGAACCAGGAAGATGTGCTAGTTACTTCTGCTCACACATCATTGGCCAGCACTCCATCATATGGTTGCTCTTACCCATAAGAAGTCTGAGAAGTGTAGTATTTGGGTATTTGGGTAGGCTTCCAGCTATCAATTTATAAAGGAGAAAATGGGTATTGCAGGAGAGCTTACCATCTCTATTCTATCTCTTTGTTCACAAACTTTTCCTCATGCCCCAAACCTGTCTTCTGTCTTCCAATAGGAAGGGAGCTTGGTAATCTACAGCCTGAAGCTACAACTCCTAAACTAGGCAATGGGCTCTTTCCCAAAAGGTGGAGAATAACATGTCTCAGCCAGTGTTGCTGCAAAGCTACTCTCTTCCTGTTTTCTGGTCAGGAAACAGAAATTCAAAATTTCAAAGGCACTTACAAAACTCTCCCAACCTAACCCAAACACCCTAGCACAGGTATAAGATGATGGCAGTATTAAGGATAATTAAGGAGCGTGTGCAATGGGGAAAGAGCAAAACAAGAAGCACCACATTTAGGTGTTTATGGTGAAGGATGAAGGTTCATCCTGTCTCAGTGCCTGCCTGAAGGTACTTGCTCACACATCTGGACATGTCTGTTTGCTGGTTGTACTTTAGGCAGAACTGTGATGACTCCACATGGCTAAATGAGGCCAACACAAGTAACCTGGCAGAGTATAACATGCCTAGATTTATTAGGAGCCTCAATACCATAAAGAGGAAAAAGCTAGCAGGCCAAGACTTTAAGGTCATTTATCAGCATGAATCTAGAAATGAAAAGTGATGTGTTTGGACACTTTGACTTCAACCATCAAATTCAAAAGCTCCCCCTTCAGTGACCCAGGCATAGAAATCAGCGAAACCACCCTCTCCGGCCCATGATCCTAGATCTGAAAAGAAAGCTTTGACTTTATTTATTCTAAAAAATCAGACTTATCTTTGGACTTCACCCCCGTCTTATTCATATGCCTAAGTTGCAATTTCTTACAGATGTTTGACACAGGCCCCTGAGCTGAAAGATCCTTTACTAGTCCCTGGTTTGGCTCTGTACTTGTTTTTTCTTCCCTCATCTCTGTGGCTTATTGTTGTATCGCTGACAACACTAGAAAAATCCTGTTTTATTCCCTTAAAACCAGATCTTCACAAAAACATTAGTTATAAAATGTTAATGTTCTAAAGGAGTTTTTTTGGTAAGCTGAAAAGGCAATTTTCAAGGATAGCTCTGTCTTTGAAAAAAAAAAAAATTCTCCTGATTATGAAATGTATGCTCCTTTAATCATTTGGAAAGTAAAGAAGTGAATAAAGAAGAAAATAAACATAGCTTCTTTGAGAAAGTGTTGTACCTGGGACAGCACAGCTGAAAGGACCACTCTGGTGTTTTCTATCCTAGCACACCCTGCACATCTCTCCCTGAACAACTGTCACCTACATGCACAGGGTTATTCAGGTGTCTGCTCATGGTCTAGCACCGGAGGGAGCTCCTGGAGGCAATGACTAGCTTGTTCACATTCAAATCCCAACGAAGGACAAACTGGATGGTTATTCCAAAAATGCTGATACTGCCCAGTTCCCAGAGCCCAAAGATCAGCTGTACAAGTGGCAATGTAGCCTGTTCTGATGGCCAGAGGTTCAGGGCAGCTAGGCCATGAGATGCTCATGGCCAAAATGTGACTCTGGGTGCCAGAGCCACTCTCTAAAGAGCCTCTTACAGGATGCTCGTCTGATGACACACAAGCGCCGGGCCATCTATCCACTCAGATAGGCACCACTGAATGTTCAGTCTCAGGGAATAAGTTATCAAAACAAGTCTCTCCAAATATGAGATTTTTATGGTACTAATCTTATCATCAAACAGGAAGACAACACAGGCTATTTATTGTGTGGCCACCCTTCTATCAAACTGAGTTTTTCGGGAAAAAGTGAGGCCAGGTCAATCATTGGACAAGAAACAGCTCCTGAAGGATCCTTCAAAAACTGATGGTTGGCTTGTCAACAGACAGACACCCCAAGCTGCAAATATCAATGGCCCAATGATACATTGGTGTGGTATCTCCTAATAGTCTTGCCAAGTCTCCAATGAGGGTGGAAAAGCAGGCATCTTTATTTCAGTCTTTTATCTAGATGAGGATCTTTCCTCTTCAAATCACCCTGGAGTCCCTTTGAACCACAGTGGTGTTCACTCCTGTGAACTTGTCTTGGTCTACCTTTTTTCATGTATGTTAAAAAAGTTATTAAATTTCAAACTAGAATTCAAGCAAACCTATTTAACTATATTCATAAAAGGCAAAGACTTTTAAAAACATGTTTATAGGAGGACCTGAGAAAACATTGTATGATTAAAAAAAATGTAAACAAAAAATGAGCAGGATGAACCTCCACAGTTGATATTTCAGCAGTTATCAACTGAACAACTAACGCTGCATTTCCACACACAAACTACATTATTTTACAGCAAAGGATAAATATATTACTTTATCTTTAAATATTTTAGTGTGTATCTCGAAAAGACAGAGTTTCTTTAAGATAAAATAACTACAATACCATTATCACACCTAAAGAAATGAACAATCAATCTTTCATTTCAAATATTTAGCCATGCTCAGATTTCAAAAATTGTCTCATAATAGCATTTGTATGGTTGGGCTGTTTGAATGGGGAGCCGGGAGTCCATTTTGCTTTGACAGCAGTTATGCTCTAAGAGTTGGAGATAGGCGGAAAGGTAGTTTCTGGGACACGTTGACAGTCTTACCTAGAAGGCACTGGGCTATTCTAGCTGATAAGTAGTAAATTTCTGTCTTATAAATATTCTTCAAAACACATACAGCTGTTACAACTTTTATTTCTGGAGTGTTAAACAACTGTTAAAATCTTTCTCTGCAGTACTGGCCTATTTAGAGAAAACACACGCACGCACGCACGCACGCACGTGTGCGCGCAGTCCACACACGTGCGCTTTGGTCATTGGGCGCCACAATTTCCACCGTGGGTGTGACTGTTCACTCACATCACCCATTTGGTTGCTTTCCTAATTTGGTTTAGATTACTGGCCCAAACCCAATGACTAAAGGAAGGGAGGAAACAATATTAGTCCTGCTAAGTGTGAAGCTCACTTACTGAAACACGCAGCAATCACCAGTTAAAATGACTCAGGCTCTTTTTCCCCTAGAGCCAGAACAACTTTCAGACTAAGTACCTCATTTTACTACAACCCCTAAAAAGAAAAGGCCCCAAGGAGGTAAATGTACAGATTGTGAATACTACAGAGGAAGTTGAAAATGAAGCTGGCTGTTTCAGGAGACACTGTATCCCCAAAGGCTGTGAGAGATGAACAAAGAAAAAAATCTGGTGTGAATATCTTACACCTTGATATTCCTCAAGACCTTGATGGGCAAGGTAGTACTAAGAGCAGGATATAAATGTAGCTCTATCCTGGCTATTCATTATCAAGTGTTCTCTGAGTGGCCTGAAGGTTGAAGGCACACCTGGGAGATAGGAACAGGATGAATGACAATCACTCGGAAGAATGAACACCTGTGCCCAGAGCTATCCTCCTGGCGTTCACCGCAGCTACTGTCCAGTGCACGCAACATGTCTCAACTAACCCAGCTAGTCCAGGAAAATCTTCAGAGGAGCAGGCAGCTCTGGGAGCTTCCCCTTGAAAGTCATGGCACTGAGACCCACCTGGGGTAGGGCTGACACAGGACATTGATGGTCTCACCAGCTTAGAAGTTTCTTTTTTTTTTTTTAACCACATCCTGACTCGGGATGTTTTAAACATTTAGCCCCGCTACACAGCCTGGCTCTTTATCCAGGAAAATTGGGAACAGATCGAATCAGAAACCACAGTGACACAGGCAAGAATGGACACAACTTGAAATCTGCTTTGGATTATCACACTGGAGCCAGGATTTCCAGCCTGCTAGGTCAGATAGCTTAAGCACACAAAGCCTCTGCTTTTTCCTGAGCATAGCAGTTTTGTTTTCTGTGTGGAGTGAGTTTATAGAGAGGTGTCCCAATTCCAGGAAGACATGTTCACAGTAAACCAGAACATCACTTTTCATGAGCTACAGCCCAAAACCTATGGCAGCAGTGGCAATGGTATCTTCAGAGGGATGCAGGGACACAGCTCAGGGAGGGAGCTACTGGACTCAGGGGGCCTTTCCGCCTCTGATGCTAGACTTCTGTGGACTGAGAGGATTTCCTCTCATCAGAGGGAGCTTGGCCTGGGAGTTCTTAACCTGGAGGATGAAGGGAAATCTTCTCATGCACAGCCTTCGCTTTGCCAAAAGCATGACAGCGTGCTGACTGAAAGAGTAAGGATGCCTGTCTGTGAACTCGGAGTGGAAGGGAGCATGTGGCAATGATTCTGGGGTTCCAGATGATCAATTTATATTCCTTCCATTATGTGAAAAGAAAGAACCCTCAAGAGCTCAAAAAAAGTCTCTTCCAGAACAATCAGAGGATAAGAAAACTGAGAAGCAACACTGAAGACTTAATGGGTACCTCAGCTGGAGCCTTTGCTGGCAAAATGGGTGAAGGCTTCAAAGTGGATGATGTGCACTTGGGCACAAGTCTCTGTACCCCTAGCCTGCTTATTAAGAGCAATTATACTCTGTTCCAAACACTAGATTTATTTGATAAATTCTATGTGAACAGGGGGTCTCTTGATTAGAGCAGTTGAGCAGAAGGCAACTTTTTCTTGGTATCTTATTCCTGTTGTCAGAGTCTCAGAGACCTATGAAGGTCAGGTGTTCTCTAAAAAACAGTTTCGTTCTCTTTCATCATGGTTTTGACATCTGGGGAGCCCAACCAGGCCTTTCTCCTGGCTTTATTTGGGAACAACAGGTTGCAAAGTTGAGGTGAGATGGGACATCTCCGCCTCCGCCCCTCTTCACTCACCTGAGGGACACACACAAGATCCTCTCCATCTCGATTCTCCGCTTCAGCACTTCTTTCACCAGGCCTTTGTCTGGGCCCTGTTTGACCTTTTCTCGTCCAATTAAGTATAAACACTTTGGAGTAAGAAGCAAGTCTCGCTTTACACCCTGTAAGGAGAGGTGCTTTGAGAAGGTGGATGGTCATGTCGATGTGAGAACTGTCCTCACAATGGGTATGTTATCTCATGAAGGAGAGCTGCCTGTATAACTAATATTTACTGGGACATCCCAAGATTCCTGGGGAGTGAAAGGGGTTGTTGCTAATCATTATTAGGTTGACAGGTATGAAATTTCTAATACTTGATTCTCTTAGATTTACAAAACTGGCCAACTCATACAGACCCATTTAAGGTATCAGGATAAAAGATATATTGGGACAGGTCTGAGGTAACCAAACATACACGGTGACCTACTAGTGATCTGCTTCAGCACGTTTCTCAAAATAGACCCCTTAGGAGTCTGCATATGTGTTTCTTGTGAAATTATAAAAAATTTTTTACCTTTTAAAATGGATAAATTTTGGAGCCGGGCACAGTGGCGCATGCCTTTAAGTCCAGCATACAGAGCATGGCTGAGACTAGGAATCACTTGAATCTGCAGGTTTGAGACCTGCCTGGAGCAACATAGTGAGACCGAGTCTCAAAAAATGGCTGGGCGTGGTGGCACGTGCCTATAATCCCAGCTACCTGGGAAGCTGAAGCTGGGGATCGCCTGAGTGAGCCTGCAGTTCTCTGGGCAAAATAGCAAGACCTAGTCTTAAAAATAAATACTAACTAAATAAAATGGATAAATTTTTATTTCAACAATAATCCTCAAATATGTGAATTACTGGTCATCTTATACCTGCACACTGAGGAGACATAAACACCATGTCTCATATCTACCACTAGAGTGGCTGGGTTCAGCAGAACAACATCATTCTTCTACCTCAATTCATACTATTCTTTATTTCATTATATATTTTTCCTGACTGAAAAACAAAACCAAAAACATTCTTAATGAGTTCATGAGCTACTGCGGCTTCAGATTTTATTGTTCGTGCCAAGATTTTATCAGGAAAAAAGTGCAAGGGCAGAGGTAAGAAATGGCAGCTATCCCTCTAGTGGCCATGGGAAAGCCTGACTCAGTCAGTCACTCACTCAGCAAACTGGTTAAGAGTACTTGGCAGCATTGCTTGCGATTCTGAATCTTTTGACTGAAGGATTCCATGCCTACCAATCCTCAGAAATCTGCATGAGAGGATGGTCACCAGTCTCTTTTTATGATAGTAAAAAAGAAATTAACAAAAAGATGATGAGAAACTGGCTAAAAATATAATGAAGCATCTGCTGAATGGAACACAATGCTGTTGAAATAACATACATTGACACATCTATTAATGTGGAAAATACTCCCCGCACATTTTAAGGAAAATAACCAAAACCCAGGTCATAAAACAGCATGTCACACACATCTTACTTTTGAAAAATTATTAAATACAAGTGTATATAAAAAGATATACATATAAAAAGATTCTGATATATAAAAAGATTCTGTATATAAAAAAAGATTCTGTATATAAAAGATTCTGTATATAAAAAGATATATGTATAAAAAGATTCTGAAGGATAAACAAAACTAACAGGAACTGATTCCTGGGTATAAGTGGCTACTTTTCTTTAGGCTTATCTATACTTTTCTATGAATTTTTCGATTTTGGTAGTAAGAAAAACAAAATCATGTTATTTTTAAAACCAAGGAGTCCGGTAGCTTTCAGAGTTGGCGCTCAGCACATACCTTGAACCGCCTGTCATACTTGGTCACCGTGTCTGCAAAATCAATCTTCTCCCTTTTGCCCACAAACTGCTGGAGCTCTGGGTGCTCCTCCATCCCAATGTAGTCCCCAATGAAGTTTCTGTTAATACTGTTTCTCCTTCTCTCCTTCTTGTTCAACAGAAGATCTGAGGCTACAATTTCCAAAAGAGTGAGAAGGATTAGTCACTCAGAAAAATTGTAGGGGTAGGGGGAGCAGGAAGGGAGTAATATTTTGGGTGGAAATACATATACCTTCTTCTCTCATTTGGACATATTTCTTTCGGGCCACAAACTTCCTCCATGATTTCTGTATGACTCGAGCATAACCATCATACTTTCTCTCTCTCATTTCTTCTAGAAGAAACAGCTATGAATGTAGAAAAGACAAATGTTAGTCAATTTGCAGCACCCGGCCCTAACTTATTTTGGTTATTTCAGGGACATTAATTTTTCATCAAGGACATACACAGGAAAGAGCCTGAGACTCAGAAACAAATGTGAAAAAACGAGGATGAGGACATGTTGTTTATGATCACTGTACTTTTAAATCTATTTATTTTTTCTTCTTAAAAACCACAATGGGAAATAGCTGAATCTAAGTGTATTTAGCTGGGCCTCAGAAATGGTGTCTGCCCTGCTCTGCTCACAGTGACTGTGAAAATCGAATGGGCAACACATATCCATTTATTCTCCATCAGGATCCAAAGAGGATACTAGACAGCTACACCAGACGAGCTGGTGGAGGCTGCAGGGTGCGGTATTTAGTCTCTTTAACAGAATTTTGCAGCTTCTGCAGCAGGGCTGTGCTGCAGGGAATGAGGGCTGCCCTACTTTCAGTTCCATGAAACTACAGATTTCCTGTCTAATGGAATTCTCCAAGGAGTCATAGGGGCAGAGCACAATAACCACAGTGATTGAAGCTGGATTTTAGATACCTCATTAGGATGTGGGTTCACTAAGAGGGGCTGGCATGATTTTGTTTAGGGGCCCACATCAGAAACTGGCAGGGTCTGATACTCAGGTCATCTTTTTTTTTTTTTAAGACTAGGTCTAGCTATGTTGCCTGGGTAGTCCTGATCCCGTGGACTCAAGCGATCCCCAGCCTCAGCCTCCCAGGTAGCTGGGATTACAGGCACCTGCCACCACACCCAGCTACTTTTTTGAGACCAGGTTTCACTATGTTGTCCAGGGTAGTGTCGAACCCGCGAACTCAAGTGATCGATCTCTGGCTTCTTGCCTCAGTGCCTGGATTACAAGCACGCACCACTACGCCTGGCTTCAGGCCATCTTAACTACAAACACTGGTGGCCACATCCCACTGAACAAAGCCTCAGAATTATGGCAGCAATAGCAAATAGCTGTAGATAGTGGGCAGTTACGATGGATCAGTAACCATACTCGAATAGACACTTTCTATACATTATGCCAGTCAAGTTCTCAACAAATATGCAAATCACAGGTTTGTTATCTCCACAGGGGAAAAATAAAAAAACATTGGAGCTAAGATTAAAGGAGGCAGGGAAGTGAACCAAGGTCCTTCAGGCTCTGCCAGGTCTCTCTCCCTCTGATCTATGTCCTTGGCTGTGAATCTGCATCTGAGCACCTCAGAATTGGTGGGGAACTTTCTCATTCACCTAAGAAGTGGTTTATATGACTCTCTAGGAAAAAAATAATAAAATGGACCAAAGATGATGAATAGCCATTGCGAAAATGTTCCAGAAATAAATAAGGAATCTGGTTTGGAGGCAGCTGGGTTCGATTTCTTGTCTCTGTTTATCTGGGTCTATACTCAGAAGCCATCTCAACCTCCCTCCTGTCACTGAACTTCTTCTCACGGCCCCAGCTGCACAGAAACAACATCTCAGATTCCAAATACCCAAGGAGGGGCTGCTTCAGCCCCAGCCTGCAGTGCCATGTGCAGCACGCATGCGGAGCATATTTCTAAGACAAAAGAGAACACATGGCTTGACAACCAGACGATGTTTAAAATCTGAGCCCTGTGGTTGCCTGTTGTAAGAAATGTGTTGATGTTTCTTATCTCATGTATTGGGTTTCTGAGAAAGTCTTGTTTTCATCTTCTCCCTAGAACTATTTTGGGAGTATCACAGAAAATACACTCGTGACTCAGAAAGGATGACGAGGTAACCGATTCTGCACTCGTGATTCAGAAAGGATGACGAGGTAACCAATTCCCAACTTCCGATACACTATTTCAAAGAATAGCTGGGTTTTGGGTACTTTACAAAGGCTGTGGGGGTTAGAAATCAAAGGAGTTCAAGGAAGAAAGAGGGAGGGGGAAGAAGTCATGGATGCATGCAATAAGTAAACAGAACCAAACGCTTTGGTGCCTAAAGTCTAATGTGGGTTCTTAGAAAAAATGAGTTATTTTGTATAGCTAGCACATTTATGACAAAATTTAAGACACAGTCAGAAAGTGGATTTTTATAAACTCATTTTTGTAAAAGTAGCAGCAATAAGGGATAGATGTGGAAGGAGTAAGGGACAGATATGGTAGGAGTACTGAGGGAGGGGCACTGTAAAGGTTGCAGTGTGTGTGTGTGTGTGTGTGTGTGTGTGTGTATGTGTAGAAAGAAGAGTCAAGTGATGGTAATAAAGGAATTGGAAGAAAGGCAAGGAAAAGTAAAAGCAAAAATAAACCGTGATTTTGGAACTAAAACCTTCAGACTCAACAGAACCAGGAAAAAAAAAAGTATGAAAAATATTGACGCTGTTTTAATTATATGTGAAAATTTAGCAAGTCAAAAAAGTAAAAATGGTATCAAATAACAGTGGAGTTGTACATTGAACTGATAAATCACTCTGTCCCATTTTGGAAAGAACAGGAACTGTTCTGTGGGTTGCTTAATGGTGCATGACACAACATTTTCATTTTATATTTGGAAATGCAATCACTGTGAAGCTACAAATAACTTGAAGTGGAAAATGCTGCCACAAACTTTTCATAAACAGGTTCTATCGATGTGTGCCACTTATTTATTTAATAATCTTTATGGTTCCAAAAGCCATTCAGTTATAGCCAGTGTCATTCCTAAGCCCCAGGCTGATCCTGCAGGACAGGAAGACAGCAGCTGCAGGCTCATTCTAGAAGAAAACCAAAGGCGAGGGTAGGATTTGCTCAAGTCAAGCATTTCTGTTTTCACCACCACTGCAAGTGCTCGGGCAACTTCCTCTCGATTGGCTGGCTATTTATGTCAAGCTCATTATGGACACTTGAAATGGGGTCTTGTGATAAAGGAACCCCATGATATGATGATGGTGAACCTCAGTTCATCTCAAGTAACATCTTTATTCCATGGCCCCAAAGATAACTGGGCAGAACTGTTTTGGGTTCAAATTGGTTTGAAGAGGCTGTGTTGGGTTCCTACTCAAACTGAGAACCTCCTATGGACCTGCATAGGTTCATGGGGACCAGACCCTTATCAGGAAAGATAAAGTTCCTCTGGCTTTTTCTATGTCCACATAGTAAGTTTGTGAATTACAAAATATGTATATTTGAATCCCTTACTGGTAAATATTCATGTTCTATAAATCCAGAGATTGCTCCTCCAATCTATTTGTTCTCACAAAGTCTGTTCCAGACTCTCTCCCCGACTTGCCAAGGTCTTCAGGTACAGTCCTAGAAGTCCCATCGCTGGGCTCTGCTCTGCTGTCAAGGAGGAAGCCTGGACCTGTGTGTACATGACCTATTTGTTGTCACCCAGGTGAGGTATGTGGGACAAAAAAGTCCCTGTTTAGCGAAGACTCCTGGGTACTATAAATAATGACAGGAAACCTCTGAGGAACCACTTTCTTCATGAGGCTCAGGGGAGATACACAAGGGTATGCCAGCAGGTAAGTGTCTTTAATCTCAGGATATGGCTCTCTAGAATGGGAGAGGCACAATAAGAAACTGTTAGACGATGACAATTCTTTCTATGTGCTGAGCGCTTTGAGACCGTCGGGATTGAACTACATCTAGGCTGGGAACAGAAGGAAACTTTTGAGGAGATGATATTGAAGGTGTGAACCAAAGGAAGAGAAAAAGAAGCCAGTACATGGTACACGGTGCAAGGGAGGGGCTGCAGGGAGAAAGGTGGCGGGGACAGAGCAGAGGGGCCAGTGGTGCACTCACAGACTCAGGGGCTTTGATGAATACTTTGCTCCTCCCCAGTTGGAACTGGTCACTGTCCATGTTGACAGACTGCAGCAAGTGGATGACACCTTGTTTCTCATCTCCTCTCCATGAGGGCCAAGTGGCTTTAGTCAGAATGGCATACCTTCAAGAACCATGGGAGAGAGAAAGATCACAGATGCAGGTGTTTGCCAAAGTCAGCCAGGCCACTGGCTCTCGGTCACCCATCCCTGTTCAGAGGCTTAAGGGTGGACCTAATGACACAGCCCCTGAGTGGGGGATGCTCACCACAGAGCTGCCTCCTGCTCATTTTCTATCTGTCAGTTTCCATGTTAACACTCTGGTGAAAATCTGCTTTTTTCTTTCTTTCACTGTTTAAAAATAAGCACTGTGAAGGTCACCAATAAAACTCTTCGGGCAAAATCAAATGGTCCTGGTTTCCTCAGACACTTAACAATGAATACAGAGCTATCTAAAGTTGCTGAGAAGCAGCTGTTAGTATTACGATGAACCAATTTCCACAATTTCTTGAATTTTGAGACACAAAACACTGGAGATCTTGTCCTTGGCTATTCCCGACCTTGTCACTTCCATTCTCCCTTTGGCTCACTATATTCTTATAAGGACAGCCTCCTTTTCCAACTTTTTTCATCCTCCCCAGAACCTCTGTCCTCCCTCTACCAGGTGTATTATACTCCAAGACCTCACACGACTGGTTCCTCCTTGGGGGGACTTGCACACTTCAGTAGCATTTCCAGAGCAGCCTTCTGGGACTGCCAATTGACAATCACTGCATCATGATTTTCTCTCATGGAAAATAACATTTCTCCTCGAGAGTATATAATTTGCATTTAAGTTCATATTTCTGCTTATTTGGTGCATCCATGCTTCCCTTGTGAGTCAGAGAATGCCACATCTGTGAGATTCATAGCACACACCCCACTTGTACAATACCTGGCACATGGTGGAAATAAATAACACTAGTAGCTAACATTTTTGGTGGTTCTTTCCACATCAGATATTGCTCTTGGTGCTTTAGAGGTGTTATTTCATTTTACTCTCACAGCAACTTGATGGAGTTAGTCCTTTCATTTAACAGAGTAGGCAACAGGCAAAATAAGATTTGCCCAAGGCTACTACATTAGCAAATGTCAGAGCTGGGATTTGAATCCCTCTCTGTGTCTTGAATCACTCACTGCATTACCTATAAGCCACAGATTGGTTTATGTGTGACATTGCTTTAAAGATTATACACTTCACTATACATGTTAGAAATGTCATAATCACTCAACAGGTTAACATAATAGAGATGAGAGAAGCACAATACAGGATGTTGATTGAAGATGGTACAAAAGACTTAGGGAGAGGGGGAAGGAAGGAAGGAGGAAGGGAGGGGGAGACCAGGGCATGAGTCTAGTACATCCAGATTACTCACTTCTTTCCAGGATATATCTAGAAACAGACTGTGCATGGCAAGGGTGAAATGTCTCATTGTGCCTGGGATAATTCTGGAGAGATGAGGATGATAATTTACACCCCTTTCATCAACTATTTTCACTTTAAGACTCCAATATGCAATATGTAATCTCAAGGTCTTTGTGCTGGCTGTGTTCTCTACCCAGATTCTCTCCCACCTTTAGTAGAGCAGGCACCGTGCTCTGTGGCGATTCCCCCTCTGAGGAAATGCATCCCTGACACCAGTGACTTCCAGGTGCTGGAATATGGCTTTAAAGACACAAAACACCTAGCCACCAGTAGTATACTTTTTCCATTCTATGCTTTCTTTATTCTTTTGTCCCTCTTATCTATAAGAGGGAATATCCTTCCCTCCCCCAGCATCCCTTTCCACTCTAAAGATTTGGGTCAAGGTCAAGGGAGGTTTGCTGTAAATACAAATGGTGCTATAAGACAAACTGTGCAAACATTTTGGGTTTCTATCACATTTTTCTTTTGAAGAATTGATCCATAGGTTGGCTGATTTTTTTTTCCCATCTGCAATAAACAACACACATTGTGTAGCTCAAATAGTGTTTTCCAAGAATTTTAAGATACTTTTCCATGCTCAAAGGCTTGGGAATCCAAGTGGATATTTGATATTTCCAGTGTTTTTTTTTTTTTTTTTTAAATGCTTTCTAACAGGGTTTCTCTTCTATTGCTTAAAGCAAGTTAGGGTTTATTTTAAGAACACAAGGTACCAATGAAAAAAACAGGCCTCTTGATTTTTAGTGTCCAATTTTCAGTCAAGAGGGGTAGCTCTGAAAATATAAGGAATTTTTCAGAGAGGACAAAGTCCTGTTTCTAAGTCACCAGTCTGTTCTGGGTGGTGTCTGAGCATTGCTACATGGGTGATCTTCCCAAGGAGTGTGTATGATGCACACACATGTAAATAGTTGTGCTGTGTATGAACTCATGCTTCCTGTCCTCCAGGTTGGCACTTTGTTTTTTATAGGGAAGCCTTTCTGTGAATGCCTAGAAAGCAACTTTGTAGAGAAAGCCTTACTTCAGTTACAGTGGGTCACAGAAGGAGACAGTGATACTTCCTGGCCTAATCTTGGAATTTACGTAATCTTATATAAAATGACATTTCCAGAGAAATATTTCCTACCCATTAATATATTTGCTTGTTAGGTTTGTTTGAGTAGGAGACTAAAAATGTACCACTTCCTGAAAAATAAATTTCCTCCAAACTTAATACTTATTATCCTTCCAGCATACTCCAATCAAAAGACGCAAGACAACATCAAAAGACTGTAAGTCAGAGCAGCCCATTTGTTGCTACTGAAAGGAAAAGCCCACAGCAGGAGAACTAAGGGAGAATCTAAGGATAGAATTATTTCAGGGAAAGTCCCTCAACATGAAGGGCACGAAAACATGAAAGTCAACTGAAATTTCCTCTGTGTGGCACATAGCAGAATGTACTGTTCATGGTGTTGTCAAGCAAGGTGGCCCTATTTGAGACAGGTCTGATACTACAGCCAATCAGATGACTTTATAGGTCATTTAAAGAGCTACTGCAAGCAAGCACATAAGCTGCCCAAGGTACCTCATACACTCCTGCCAGGACAGAGCAGAGTTCTGCTCCCCTCTGCAATGGTGCTCACCACACTAAAAGCTTATGCTAGCCAAGTTTGTGGGTTATTTTTGTTGTTGTTACTTCTTTTCTTAAGTCACATGGATGGAAGGTAGAAGGTCTTTCGGAACTGGTTTCTTAAGACACACACACACACAAAAAATCAAGACCAGATATTTAAGAATATCTAATCAGATGTTTTTTTAAAAGAATATCTGATCAGATTTTAATAGTAGTAAGAATATATCTGTATCAAATAGTTTTAAGTAAAGGAAAACTATTGAAGGAAGGATAAGATCATAAATGTTTTGGGATGGTTGACAGCAGGTCTTTTTGAACTAGGGGAAGTTGGAGGAAACACTTTTGATTCATGTGTTGTGTCCCATTCCCAATGGGAGTATGTGGAAGCTTCCACATACCCACAAGCAATTTCTGTATACCAGCATGATATCTGAGAATTCAACTCAATTCTAACACTCTACCTGGAGACCTTGTCAGATTCCACAGCTACAAAGGGCTCAGTCTCTTAAGATTGCCCCGCACTTCAGATAATAGCCCCAAAGTGCAGGCTGCCATGTGGGCTCTGCCTGATCAGGTACAGGATGCTCTTCTCAGACATTGCAAGTCCAGATGATCTGTTTCTGACCAGCTGGCAATAAATTAGAGGTTCCCAGGACATCCTCCTCAGGTTCAACTAATTTACTAGAACAGGTCACAGAACTTTGGAAACCTGTTTAGCCACTAGATATGTTTATTACGAAGGATACTAAAGGATAAGAATCAACGACCAGATGGAAGAGATGGATGGGGTAAGGTAAGGGGAAAAGGCAAAGAGTTTTTGTGCCATCTTTAGGCAGGCCATTCTCCTCAACTCTGTGAGTTCACCAACCTGGAAGCTCTCCAGGTCTCCTTTTGAGCTTTTATGTTAACTTCATTACATGGGCACAATTGATTAACTCATCGGCTATTGGCAATTCAACTCAATTTCCTTTCCACCCCCTGGATGATGGAACTGGAAGTTCCATCAATTGCAGTTGATTTCCCAGACAACCAGTTTCCAACATCAAGTGTTCATCAAAGGTTGCCTCACTGATATAATAAGAGAACCTTTACCACTCTTAACACCTGGAGAGTCTAAGGCTTTGGGAAAGGAGGGGAGGAAGCCATATTGGGAGCTAGCAATATGGCTGGAAATCAAATATGCATGAATAAGTAAGGTTATCTGAATAACCAGAATATGTATCTTATACATCACAATTCACTATTTCCTGTATTTAATTCATTCTCTCAATAAAAAGGGTATTTTCAAAGAAATGCATTTTTGCAAAAACTTTAATGATTATCTAAGTCATTGGTCTCAACCAGACCTGTCCTTGGGACATGTGGCTCTCTGTGGACACAGTTTTGGTGGTCAAATCTGGGTGGAGCTCAAGGATGTTGTTAAACACCCTACAACACACAAGACAGTCCTCCCAGTGAAGACTCATACAGTCCAAAACGTTAATTGCCACGGTTGAGAAATCCTGTTCTAAGCTAGTGTTACCAATCTCTTTAAAGAAGAGCATTTCATAATAATTAGTACACTGGATTTGATGTTTGCCATTCCAGTGGTATTTGAAACTCTTAAATCACACATCAGTAAATAATATATTATTTTGCATGGTTATAATTTCGCAATTATGGTTTTGTAATATATATACCTATCTATGTAACTTGCTTTCTTCCCACAAAAAAATTTCAAAAATTATTAAAAAAAAAATCTCCTCACTAAGATATTGTACAATATATCCCCATTTGCTACTTCTATAATTGCATCCAAATTTCATGTTGTCTTAAAGTTTTAAAACTTGTAATATTTGTCATATTGATATCTTGTTGTGTCCTAATTTGCATACTAATATCTTGTTGTATCCTTATTTTCTTTTATTTATATGTTCTAAGCCTGAAGTAAACTGTATAGTTTAAAATAAAAAAAAAAAGACTAAGTTTCTGTAGAGTGTTGAATTATTCCTGAAAAGAGACCATGAAAAGTTGTTCTTTGCCTTCTCATATTTTATGTTCAGAAAACAAAATATGATACTGTCTATTTTTCTTATCAAATCTTTTACGGTGTAACTTAGCAGTGTAAATATTTATGCCTAACCTTGGAACTATGTAAAATTTTTGCATATGCCTTTGAAATATCTATCAATTTGTCTTAAAAAGTATTATTTCATAATAATCTGCATCTTACATGTTCTAGAGATTTTTAATTCTTAAGACTCCTGAGAAATAAAATCTAGATTGATTTTTAAAAAAAATAAAGAAGAGCATTTCATAATTAACATCAAAGAAAGTAAATTCATCATTAACATCTCAGTTGTTCATCAGCAACTGGATACTGCTGTTGTGATGCAATAGCTCTACAAATTTAATTTTCCACTTCTTAACTAACTGTTCGCACAGCTCTGCTTACACGCTTACACTAGCAGTGTAGGGGTTCCTTTCATTTAGAGAGCAGCGGGAGTGAATTTTATTCCTTGTCTAATCTGCCTCTAAAATTACCAGGGATCATGAACGGGTTGGGATGGAGTCTTGGAGGCATTCTCGGCATGATCTGCCCTTTTGTGGAACCTCTTCTGGTCTTCCATATGATCAGCCACCCCAGTCTCAGGTACAAGACAAACACTCCCAAATGAAAAAGTTTCTCTTCAGTTGCATTGGACTTCAAAGATAGCATAATTATGCTCTGCAGCCTGTACCACTTTGCTAAATAAAATTTGAATTAAAAAGCCCTTACATCCTGCTTCTGTATCATAAACCAAAAGACATAGTTTCTTATTAAAATACTAGATATGGTTCCATTCTTTCTTTCTTTTTTTTTTTTTTTTTGAGACTAGGTCTTGCTATTTTTGCCCGTGGAACCGCAGGCTCTCATTGCCCGGGGTACCATAGACTCAAGTAATCCCCAGCCTCAGCTTCCCAGGTAGCTGGGATGACAGGCACGCGCCACCATGCCCAGCTATTTTTTTGGAACTAGGTCTCGCTACAGGCCCCAGCGGGACTCGAACCGCGATCCCTAGCCTTGAACGCTTCATAGGCTGAAGCTTAAAAGCACAAGCCACCGTGCCTGGCCTTGGTTCCATTATTTCTTAAAGGAAATCATACACATGTAGAAAACTAGTAGAACTCCACTAGTTTAGAATCATCTGTAATATTCTGAATTTGTAATATTTTAAGAATACTGTACTTTATACTTTTAAGAAACCAGCACAAAATAAGAACAATTTAACTTTAGGTAGTCAAGTACACTTTAATGCGACTATAAAAATCCATTTAAATGTATACATGAACTGTAAAATCATTTTGCAATTATAGACTTTAAGCTTGCTTCCTTAAGTTAAATATTTTCCTGAAATTATCTTCATAGTATTCATATATTTAGTTAAATTAAACATTACATCTTCCTATGTCACAATTCTCATGAGTTCCTGCACTTCTACACTACAATAAATAGATCAAATGCTGGCTACTACCAATTTATTCGATAATATAGGGTAGAAAAAGAATTCTGTTACAATTTAACAGTAAAAAGACAAAAACCCAATTAAAGAATGGGCAAAGGTCCTAAATAGACATTTCTCTCTTATAACTAATAAACACATGAAAAAAAAAAAAGTTCAACATCATTTCCCATTAGAAAAAATGCAAACCAAAACTATAGTGAGATACCCACTAGGATGATGAGAATCAAAAACTCAGTTAAACAACAGATGTTGGCAAGGATGCAAATAAACTGGACCCTCATATACTGTTGGGGGGAATGAAAAATGCAGCCACTTTGGAAAACAATCTGGCAGTACATTAAAAAAGGCTAAATATTGAGTTACCATATGACCTAGCAATTTCAATTTTAGGTAGGTCCCCCAAAGAAGTGAAAACATGTTCATACAAAAATGTGTCATGAATGTTCACAATAGCATTCATAATAGAAAAAAGTAGAAACAACTGATGCCTACCAGCTGGTGAATGAACAAATGAAACTGGTATATTAAAATATTGGTGTGATGGTATATTGCTTGGTGGCAAGTAGGAATGAAGTACAGATACAAGTTATAATATGGATGACCCCTAAAAACAGTTGACACAAAGGATGCATTTTCCATGATTCTACTTATATGCAATGCCCCAAAGAGGCAAACCTACAGAGATAAAGTACATTAGTGTCTGCCTGGGAGGTAAGGGAGAGAGCTGGGGGTTGATACCTGGGAGATGAGGGATTTCTTCTGGGGATGATGAAAATGTTTTAAAAATAATTTTGGTGATGGATGCATTATTCTTCCTAAGAATATATCAAAAGCCAATGAATCATAAGTTTTAAATGGATGAGCTGTATAGTATGTGAATTATATCTCAACAAACCCATGTGAAATAAAAGCCCCAAGTGTGAGCGACCAGTTACCTCTGCAGGAATTTTTGGAAGATGCGCCTGTAGGCATAGCCAGCTCTTCTTACTCGAATGTTTTCTTTCAGACCCAGGTATTCTACTTGATGTTTTACCCTATAAAAGAGAAAATGAAGCCAGGGCATTATTGGATAGTATTTCATCCCACTACTCTCTTACCTACATCCTCTTAACCTTCCAATGTTAAGCTGCAGGAAAGCATATTTTAAAAGTCTGAGCTGACTTGTTAGTTTAAATAATCTCATAAATGTTTTATTATGAAACAGGAACTACATAGGAGACTTTACATATTGATAGGCTTGCATGTATTTAAAAAAACAGTGAAACAGAGTCTCATGCCTATTACCAAGATTATAAATGAATATAGCAGTTTTTCAAAAGACTAAAGGAAAGAACGTTTAACTTTTGAATTAAATAATGTTAGAGCTATTTTTGCTATCAAGCTTACATTTAAAATTGACTTGAGGCCTAGTGAGTGCACTTCTAGATTTTTAACTACAAGGTAAAAAGAGCATAGAGAACTACCAATTTAGAATGCCTAAATCAAAAATGTTCTAAAAATGTATGCAAAGTATGGTTTTAATCAGTTTTTATAATAACAAAAAATTGGCAATGTGTTTTGGAAGATGGACACAGTGTGGAAGCAGTGGAGGTGGTGGAAAAATTAAACTGCAAGAAGGGTCTTGATTGCCTGGGAAGGATAAGGTCACAGTGAGGGTTGTTTGAAAGTCTCAAGTCTGATGAACCTGAATTGAGTCACCCAGAAATATCAACGTCATCAAGGTAATTCACTTAAAAAACCCATTATAGACAAGATTAATATTTAATATTCAAATTTGATTTGTCACACATATTTGGTTGACTCAAGAGGAAGCAATCTAGGAAGAAACAGAATCACTCTCTAGCTCCATATACAAAGATAAATCCAAAATGGATTACAGATTTGAATATAAGGGCTGAGACCATAAAATACAATGAAGAAAAAAATAGGTGACACCTTATATGATGTCACTGATGATGATATCTTTGGGGATTTGACCCTAATGGCAAGAAAAATGAAAACAAAGATAAACAATTGAGACTCTAACAAAATAAAAATCATTTACACAGTGAAATAAAATGCCAGCAGACTAAAAAAGACACCTGGCTGATGGGGGAAGATATCTGTACATCACAAATCTCATAAGGGGTTATCAAAGATATATAAAGAACTTATTTAAGTCAGGTGGTGGTACATGCCTGTAATCCCAACTACCTGAGAGGCTGAGGCTAGGGATCACTTGAGTCTGTGGGTTTGAGATGAGAGAGAGAGAGAGAGAGAGAGACATTTAAAGAACTTATTTAACTTAACAACAAAGACCCAAACAATCCAAGAGGATATCCCGATGGCTAACAGACAAATAGAATGTTTATCATCAATTCTTATCAAGGAAATGCAAATCAAAACCACAATGAGAGAATATGTCACACCTGTGAGAGTGGATAACATCAAAGAGACCATGTTGCTTGGGCTGTTGAGGAAAAGGAACCCCTACACACTGTTGCTGGGAATGTAAATTGGAGCAGTCATTTTGGAAAATGGTATAGATCTTCCTTAAAAAACTAAAAATTAGAACTACCACATAATCCCTATTTTGGGTATCAATCTGAAGAATATGAAATCATCAACTCAAAGGTTTATATGCACCACAATGTTTATTGTGACACCATTTATAATACTTAAGATATGGAAGTGATCTAAGTGCTCAATAACAGATGACTAGTTAAAAGAGATGTGGTGTATATACAAATACACACACAGTGGAATACTACATAGCTGGAAAGAGAACTGCTACCATTTGGAGGAAAATTGAAGGAACTTGAGGGGACTTCATAAAGCTGAATTAGTAAGAAAGATAAAGATAGATATTTGATGCACTTATTTGTGCATTATAAGCAGACTAAACAGATAAACAAAACAAAAATACATTAGAAAACACTGGAAATGAAAATGAGGTGATCAGAGGAAGGGCGATAGAAGGAAGAGTGAAGGGGGAGTGGCAGGTGGTAGAGGATGGGTTGTTTTCTTTACAAAAATAAAAGTAGAAATCTGTTCAGGAAATAATTATCTAAGTATGTTTCATAAATACTGCTTTCTCCCTAAGCCTTTGAGGCAGGGAACTCATCACCCATTTATTCAAGTGGAAACGTTCCTTTCCTGTGAATCACATAGGAAAGAAACATGCCTCATTAGAATAGCTTCATTCATTAAATCTTCCACCACCAGGAAAACTTTTTCAACACAGTCAGGGTAGCAAATTCTGTATTGTTTAAAATTCCATGTAATCAAAGGACCAAGCTGGTTTCTGCACACCTTGGAGCCCTGTCACCACCTCAGTAAACATCAGCCAGGTGTGAAGCACCAAGTTATTGCCCGGCTGTACCACCCACCTCCCGGAAACACCCCTTTTCATGCCCATACTTGCCCATTAGCACAAGCAGGTCAAGACCTGATCAGTCTGCTGGGGGAGCAACTCCTAATTCCTGGCAGTCAATTTTGCCAGAGTCAAACAGAAACACATTTCCAACAGGAAAAGAAAAACAAACCACACCCCATAAACTGTGGAATGAGCAGCCCTGTCCACCAAGAACTTCAATTGACCGTATAATCCCTGCCAACAGAGAGCATTCACTGCCCTTTCGAGGACCCCAGGCTCCAGATTCACGGATGAAGTGAAACCATTTGTCATGAAATGGGCCTAAGCTGGGAGTGGGGGGAGGAGGTGGAGACAGAAGGAGGTGGTCCTATTGAAAATACAAATCAGTGCTTGATCCACAAATACTTTAGACTTCTTAAGACCAGCCTACAGGGATATACTCTGTCCTTGCTGCAGTTCAAATAAGGTACATGATTCAAAAGATATATACAGGAAAACACTTTGGGGAAAATGAAATTTACTGAGTAAAATGTAGCACTTTTAATGTCCTCATTTCCTAAACTCCAGTGAATCATTCTGGATTGTATGAAAAGGAAGCATCAGGGTTGGGGGAACTTTCAAGCAGTAACTATTGCAAAATTTCTATATGGGGGCAACCTGCACAGCTCCTACCTCAGAGCAGTCTGCTTGGGGTAGGAGGTATACAGAGCAGAGAGGTGTGCTGTGTCTTAATGTTTTCCATTCAGATTTTGTTTCTTGGGAAGGAAAACTGCATGGAGCTGGAAGTAGGGGGAAGGGTGTCCCACAGTACCTCTGAGCGATTTCTCTGCTTCCAAGATTCATAATTTATTTCTGATTTTACCTGTGACAGCACCCTTTTACTGCGTGTGTGCATGTAGATGCATGGAGTGGACAGATGGGTTTGTATGTGACAGAGACAGAGAGAGGTCGCCTTCTCAACCTGAGAGAATAGATCTGGGGAGAGTTCATTCTCCAGAGTGAAACGATATCCCATTCTCAATTGCCCTTCTTAGTTTAAAGAGAGAGAAACTGAGAACTGATATGGCCACCTCCCTGACACCAAATTGATAGGCCAACACCAGAACATAGCTCCCAAACTCCTGGCCAGCACTGTAGTCTGGGCCTGCAGCTCCCTAAGCCGATGCCAGCATTATCATCACTGCATCACCTGGGAGCTTCTGAAAATGCACACTCTTGGGTGTCCCAACCCCAGCCCTGCAGAGCCAGAAATGCTGAGAGAAGGACCAGCAATCAGACTTCTAAGAAGCCCTGTGGGAGTGTTCTGATGTAAACTCAAAATGGAAAACAAGAGTGGGAAGGCAGGATTTCTCAGGTTAGGAGAGGTGAAAACACTGCTACCCTCTTGGTTTCAAAGGAGAAACTGAGTGAGACCCAGAGTGATGAGCCTGGGGAAGATTTCAGGGCAACAGGATGACTGCCTTGAACAAATGGAGACAGATGCTGCCCAGTGAACAAGTGAAATAATTCTGGTGAGCTGTAGGACTGGGGTGAAAAATGACCAAGAGAAGGACTGCAGAAACCCTCATGGAAAGAGTGATCCCAAGAGACCCACACCTGGTCCCTTAGGAGGGATGAGTTCATCTCAAGAACCTGCAAATCATTCATGAATAATGCAGAGAGGAATGGTGGTTTACCTTACTTGGAAAACTGCAACATTCTAGTAATAACACACTAGCAACACATATCCATTAAAGAGACTATGAGAGCAGTGTGGACTGACAAAAGGAAAGGTGCCTACCCCAGGAGCATGTGAACGTGATAAAAGGCCTTCTATGTACCGGGAGTGTGAATAACAAAGAAGGATTTGCAGACAGTGAATGTTTGAGCTTACACATTTTCTTTCCTGTTTCTCACTCCTTTTTTGTAAAGGATCAGGTGATAGTTGTCTGCCATGGATGAGAAAGGACCTTGCAGGTAAGATGGGAAATGGATCTATCCAAGTCTCTCAGAGGAAATTAGCAGCTTGGAACTTTAACCTTGGCCTTCTAATTGCAACTTAACCTAGATTAAATCATTCGAGGCTGAGAAATCTAATTTTAATATGCTTTTGGTTCAGGGACTTGGTTATCTGGTGACAATGGTGAGGGTCCTCTCTGAAGTCAGCATGATCCACAAGGTCTCCCCCCAGCCTGCTCTGCATGGTCCCATGGATAGTGGGACCAGGTTCCTGGAACCCCCCCACTTGGATACAAACACTATATTCTCTAGTCATCCTCTTGACCTTTTCCTATGGAACACCCCCATTCTCTCCTGCATAGAACATGTCCAAAAATGTCAGTTGTGGGAGGAATAGCGATGTAGGAGTTCCCAAGTTAGGGAGTAGAGGGCATCCCAGTTGCACAGGCTCACGGTGTCTCTCTGTGGTCCCCCTTTCCCAGAAAGTCACTCTGCTCATCCACACAGACCTTCAGGGTATTAACAGAAGCCACCGCACCCCCCACTGTCCACATGAGTAGCAGGAAAAGGCAGGTTGCTTCTGAACGAGCTCTCTGGACTTGAACTTCCATCCTGGGCTACATCCTGTGGGTTCCACGCAGGAGCTGAGTGTTCTAAGACTCTACACAGAGCCTCTAACTAATTTTAAAATCCTCGTGACTCTGTGGTATTAAGGTTTTATTTTCCTCCATCTGCCCCCAGACTAGCCAAGATCAACATTATAAATTGCTAATTCTAAACTGAACGGCACTGCTAACATTTTACGAAAAGACAAAGGTGGTGGGGGTGAGGGGGGGAACAACACACTTCCCCCTCCCCACCCCACCCCAAAACACACACACACATACACACACGCACACACAGTTTTCACCCTTAAAAAGTTAAGGAAGGCACAAGGACACGAAGCATATCTGAGGGTGACTGAAATGTTTCTGTCTCATGTAGAAGGACCCCGGGTCTGAGTGGGCATCTACCTCCCCCTCTGCCACCATCATCACACCTGCTTTCCTCCCAGTCTCTGGGCTTCTTGGTTTCATTCGGTTTTATGCAGCGAATGTAGTGAGGTGTACATTTCATCAGGGTGCTCACCAGGTCATTGGCTTGTTTCTGGAAAGGAAGAGTAACAGCAGTTGGAAATCTGGTACTGTCTCTAAAGAAGGCCAGTGTTCAAAGGAGATTCCCAAACTTCTACATCCCCAGTAAATCTTAATATATAATTCTTTCTATGAAAAACTAGGAAGCATGCCATTTATTAACAAATTAATTTTCTACCCAGGGCTTTGCAAATCCATAGTTTTTGTAAACTTTTTTGGGGTGGGCAAGTTATATGCAAGGATGAATGATCAAAATACCTTTATATCTTTCTTGGCAATCCAACCAATGAAGAATCACCTTATTAAAATAATGGGAATTTCCATTTAAAAGTTGGGAGAGTCATAAGAACCATAGAATGCGTAAATCTTTTACATGATGTTTTGTTCTTCTTCCTCAAAACGTCTGTTCACAAAATCTGAAAACTGGGTCCTTTCAGCATGTAGGTGACTTACTCCTTCAAAACTGAAATATTTAGCATAGAATCATCTCTCTCTCTACTAGTGCTTTGCAGACCCAAAGTGGAACTGGGTTCAACCAAAAAAAACAACAATACATGAATAAAGCTGAAATTGCTCATACTCCATTTCAAATAATGAGTATCTGGATGCTTTGAAGAAACAGGAGCAGTAACCCCCATGTGTGCATGGCATGCACAAGCAAACTCCCCTTCTGAACAAATCAGCATGGGGAGAGAAAACCTCAAAAAGAAAATAGAGAATAGGGATCGCCAAAGCCAGAAAATATATTACAGTCAGCAGAAGGGATTTGCTTCAGTGGACAACCTTCTCTCAATTAAGGTTCTTCTGTTTTCATGGCTTTAGGAAATCTGAAACCCTTGAGAAAAATTCTTGGATACATTCAAAGTGAGATGGTCACCGGTGAATTAAGTTTTCTGTTAAATGTGCCGAATATAGCATTTTTGGGGTAGAGCTTAGGATCAAGGGTAAAGCTGCAGGATGCAGGACTGAAGCAAAACCTCACCATGAAAAAGCAAACTGGCTGATCTATGTGGCTCTTGGCACCAATGTGATGTGGCACAAATCTGATGATCTTTGCAATACAGAAGGTGAAGCTGCAGAGGGTCTGAAGAGTTGCTTGTATCAAGGCTGGTTCTCTAAGTCCCCCAAATCTTAACTTTCACTTTGTATTTAACCAAAACTGATATTTTCTAGACTAACTTGGCAGACTCCTCAGTCCTAGGCATTTAATTGAATACCTTCCTCACTCCTAAATGCAAGACAGCACAGAGGCAGTTGCAAAGTGCAGTTGATGTGGCAGTGACGTAGTTCTCTTCAGCTGGAAGTGTGCGCTGTGTGTGCATCGTGGGCTGGACGCATGGGTCACTCTCAAAGCTCACAGTTCTAAGGGGCAGCCATCCCGCTTCTTGCTGTTTGTTAGGTGGGAAAGCTGAGAATTGCTCCAGAGGACACAGAGAGGAAGCAACCAAGGGTGGGGGGGGGGCTTGCGCGAGCCTGCTTCTTGCCCACAGTGCTCCCCCGTCTTCCCAGTGGAGACATGGGATAACTTAGTGTGATAAAAAGGGAACTGAGATAAACTAGGATTACACAGAACTTTTCGAATGTGGGATAATTAATTTCGGCCAACAGAAATACACCCTGGACCATCAAAATCATCCTGAATCCAGTTATGGGTCAACATTAGATGTTCTGTGAGGTAGTTGGGAAGCTGCAATTCAACTTACCCTGACTCCAGACAAGAAAAGTGCATGAATTAGGATAGAAAACTACCTCAGGAACTTGCCCAACTGAGGCAGGTGTCAAACAGGATGCCAGGCAGGACAAGGAAGTGAGAAGGTGTAGTGTCAAAGTGATCTCAACACCCACAACCAATAGTTTGGGTGGGGGTCCTGGCCCAGCCATTTGCCAGGTACAGGACAAGTCTCTAGATTTTCATGGGTCTCAGTGTCCTTGTATGTCATCTAAGGAGGCTGAATTAGGTCTCTAGTATCTTAGCCTAAAGGTTGGAATAGACGTTAAGAGTCAACCAGTCCAGCCTGGTCTGCCCCTAATCCCCATCACAGAAGCTTTGCTTTTGCTGTGACACATGAGTAGGGGTGCTGGATATCTGTTTCAGAGCATGAGCATGAGGAGGACTTGCTCCTACAGGATGTAAACCAGAGAAAAGTGAAAGGGACTGTCATCGAACCCTAAAAAGCAGTGCACTATCCAAACACCCCACCAGCTGGGTCCTTTGACAAAGCCACCTGTAGGAATCACAACTGTACCTTGTGCCCCTAACGCTCAAAATGTAGGGTGCCTTTGCCCTCTTTCCATTCAAGAATCATCTTGCCACTGAAATCTCAGCTAAAAGACTAGGCTTAGTGTTTCTCTGCTATATTCCTGCCTGCAGAAATTAAGTCCACTCAACTATCCCAAAAGAAAAGGCCCATTGGTCCAAGCACTGCTTGTATCTCCTGCTACTCCTCACTCCTTCAAGACCCAATCTCACTTGGAGCTGCAGCCCAATCCATGTGGTCAGTCCGGAGTTTAGTTCCACTGCCTAAATGACTCATATCAAAACTGTATTTTAATATGTATTGTAGAATTTAGCGGTCTCAAAATCAAGTGTTATTAAATACAGACCACTGTTACTTATGAAGATAATGGAGTTCTAGCCAAATGAGTATTCTGCTCATTAAACCCTAGATCAGTTTTATGTTTTAAAGGATTAGAATATAATAAAATACTCAATGGTAAAACTTGAACGTGAAATTAATTCTTTGTCCAAGGAGTTCAGAAACTCTTTAAATGCTTATGCTTTATGGACATAATTAAGATGGTACTTAATGATACCTGCAAGACTGAGGATATCAAAGGTACAAGAAGGAGACTTCCATGTGCAGGCAGAACATCAGAGAGGTCACATACTCCACAGAGGTACCACAGGGTAGGAATTTGCAGAGAATCATCTTCCTAGGTTAGCTGGCCATCCTCCCCATATGATAGTAATCCTTGCTGTTCTGCTATTTTGAGTATACCCAGAAGGTGGCAATTTTGAGCATTCAACTAGACAAGAATTTGAAGGAAAGAAAGGAGTCATATCTTCCAAGGGGAGAAAAAACTGCTTATCAACACCCTCCTTTATATAGGGAAGAAGTTCCACTGAGAGTCCAGACCACTTGAATGTGAGTCACTGCAACCTTGAAGATCTTAGCCCCTTGGATCTGAATGTGACAGTCTTATGACTATGTTTTCCAGCCCAGAGTTAGTGCTAATCCATGTCCCTAAAACAAAGGCCTGAGTCAGAAGCTTCACACAGACATTGACATCTGGGCCCTCATGCAAAGTGTGCCTGCTTTTTGACCTTAATTCTCTGCTTCAGGAAATCCCATCTAAAGCTCATCCCTGGACTGCTTAACTTCTTGTGTTCTTTCAACACAGTTGTCCCTAATCCCAGACGACTCTACCCTCCTCCCTGAGTCCTGACTGTATCTAACTTGCTCTATAAAACCTAAAGGTGCTGGAAACCTTGTTGCGCTGAGGTGTCAGTCATCTCCCTTTATTCCTGTGTCCTTGTCCCCAGGAAACTTAGCAAGCACTGGGGGAGCAGTTTCCACACATGAAACACTCAGGGAAGAGCCAACAGAACACATAATAACATGTCCACAAGATGGGGTTATCCTGGAAGGGTGAAAGGGACTTGCAGGATGTAGACAGAGGGAGCAAGGGGTGAGGGGGACAGAAAGTCGAGGAGGGGAGCCAGCACATGCACACACAAGAGTCCCCTTGGAATTACACAGAGAGATGGTGAAACCTGATCAAAGCGGTGAACTAGATGGTGAAAGCTGACTTTCAGTGATGAATAGAATGTATTATATAAGATGTTGATTTATAATGAAATACACCTAAAACTTATATGTCACAATGTGATGATGGGTCAATAAAAGATTTTTAAAAAATTATGCATGGATGAGTAAGTGTGACATATGGGAGGGGACTGACAAAGTATGATGAAATAGAGGATCATCTGCATTGTGTGCTTATTAAGTTTTAGCAGTATGCTAAAATGCATAGGATTACTGAATTTAATTATTATGGAACTCCCTTAACGCTAGTCCTAAGATCTTCATTTTACAGGTAAAGCAAAAGAAGTATGAGATTTGCTGGCAATGCCCCAGCTAGTATAAGCCAGAGCTGGGATTTGAACATATGCTCTCACACCCCAGAGTCCTGTTCTTAATTATTCGATGGTCCCACTGATTCTTAAAATTGGTATGATGTTTAACAGGTACGGTTCTTAAAAATAGTTTAGTGACTACTTTGCAAAGAACAATATAACCCGGTGTATTTGGACTCAGCTGTCAATTCAGAGTCTCAACCTGGGACAAGGAGTTTCATCACACGATGGCTCAGACAAGAGAGTGTGCCCACCAGGGATGCCCAAGTGCACCATGGGAACTCCTGCCCTATTCAACTCACATGCAGTGTGCGTGTGCCTGCAATCTGTGGAGATCCAGTGAGGAGGGTATATAAGTTAAGATCCAGGAGAATTTTAGGTACATCAAGTTCCACAATTGGCAATTTTTAGCATCTGGCCAGGAAAATTGTCACCAAAACCCCAAATGTGTCTCTGAATCACAATATGTTTCTGATTGTTTAATGTGAATTCTTCCAGATTCAGTTTAAGACCATTTCCTCTTAGAAAGTAGCTGATTGTCATCTGCTGACTATTAAGCTACTTAACATCCATTTGGGGTTTCAGTAGAGCCAAGTCAAATTCATCTCGCATCCTGTAACCTTGTTTGGCCAGTCGCCTTACTTTTGGGCATCTTCTATAACCAACTCTTCACATCTCACTGACCTCATCCTGGCCCAGGGGTGTAGTTTCCAATGCTCACAAACCCCTGCCTCCGATAGGGATCTATGAACATCTCAAAATAGAACAAAC
The DNA here is from genome assembly GCA_004024945.1 of Uropsilus gracilis. NCBI lineage: Eukaryota > Metazoa > Chordata > Mammalia > Eulipotyphla > Talpidae > Uropsilus > Uropsilus gracilis. The sequence continues at coordinate 47,704 of PVHY01003004.1, forward strand.
CTTTATTTTGCTTCCGGCAGTAGTTGGGCGCCCTTTCTTGTCAGCTTGCAGATTTTCCGGAAACAAAGATTTTATAAAAGGTCTGGAAAAAGAGAAAGAGAATGGATTAGCCATCAATAAGTGCACTGGGGGCTGAAAGCCTGCTTTTGTAGAGGAGGGGGAGGAGGGTTGTCCATATCCAGCACCCTGGCTAGAGAAGGCCCCATGACTCAGCACCAGCCAGCCTGGTCTGATGTGGGGGAAGGTGCTTTGGACAAAAGAAACACAAGAAAACAATTCTGAGATAGAAGTATCTTGGAGGCTGAGCCTGGTAAATAAATTTAAAGACTATATTTCTGATTTCCCTGCTCACTGGACTGGAGGTTCCCTTTGACCACAGGACCCCCCAGAGTGTGGCCAGGATTAATTTGTGGAGTTAAGATTAACAAGACAGACTGAAGCTCAAGAGGACTGCTGAACTGCCTGGATCCAACAGAGATTCTGTTTCTCTCAACCTTGATGCCATGGACATTTAGGATTTTAGAATGGAGAATGCCTGGCTGGGGGACTGTCCAGTGCACTCTGTGGGCTACTGGGCAGCCTTAGCAACCTTTGCCCACTTGATGCCAGTCACACACTATTTCTCACTCTCCCATTCAACCCCCAGGCAAAATAACTGGACACACTCTACTTCTGAGTATGAGTGACTTTAAGAAGATCAGTTATAACTCATAGAGGTTTTGTCTGCTGAAAGATTCTCATGACTAATTCCAATTGAGCTACACTATTTACACATCTGTTTTGTTAGGACCCAAGGCAGAGACGAAGACTTAGTCACTTTGATGTGCGTTATGTCTGGAGGATGGCCTGGTACACAAAAGACACAAAAGATTATTTGTGAAGAGATCTACGTAAATGAGCAATTAGACACTAAAATTTGATTCCTCTTAAGTGGGTTTAAGACATCTTGTATTTTCTAGGAAGTGTCCCCAGCGATTCACTTTTTAACTGGACCAGACATGATTATAGATTTTTTTTTCCTAGCAAATGTGTTTAACTAAACAAGAGACCATGTATACAATAAGACAGGAGTTTACGCAAAACCATCAATAGTTCTGGAACTTGGCAGTGATTTCTGCACCTAACTGTCATAAAACCCACAAGCCAGGACTTATGGCTTACCTGACCTTTTAAGAGAAGGACAAATAGATTTTGTGTGTCAGAATCTCCAAAGTGGGGGGGGGGGGGAGGGTAAAGAAGTGTAGGGGGGGGGCGCGGAGGGTTGGGGGAGGGGTGGAAGTTGGGGGAGAAGGAAAGAGAATTAAATGGAGCAGAACTTCCAACCAGGACATGAAACGGAGTCAGGTTTCCCTTTTTTATGGTTAGACATTTCTTAGGAAATCTTTGGACTCACCACTGTTTATGAAGGAACTTAACCTTGACATTGTGACGACAACAATCAGAGACTAAAAGGGCAGCTATTCACTGAAGGCAGCTACAAATATTGTAGAATCTCAAAAACTGTAATACTGTACTTGCCTGGCATGTATGGGTGTAACTGTGTAAATTATGTCTCATATTTATTGCCCAGCACTTTGGGAGCCTTTTCAAGGAAGAGAGAGGGAAAGGACAGAGCCGAGCTGGTCCTGGGAGCTCCGGCAGTTTGCAAGGGAAATGCCCCTACTGCTTCTACCCCTACAGATTAGCCAGGTTTTAGGTGCAAAAATGGATCTCTGAGGCCATCCTTTGTGGGCTGCCTCTATCAGAGTTCTTGAGCCATTTATACAATGCCTCAGGGATTCAGACTTATGCAAGCCTTATAAATCACTAGCCTTTTTTTTTTTTTTTTTTTGAAACTGGGTCTTGCTATTTTTGCCCATGGAACCGCAGGCTCTCGTTGCCCAGGTACCACAGACTCAAGCAATCCCCAGCCTCAGCTTCCCAGGTAGCTGGGATTACAGGCATGCGCCACCATACCCAGCTATTTTTTGGAACTAGGTCTCACTATACGGGCCCCAGGCGGGACTCGAACCGCGATCCCTAGCCCCTGCCGCTTCATAGGCTGAAGCTTACAAGCACGAGCCACCGTGCCCGGATAAATCACTAGCCTTTTTTAAAAAATTGAGTGACCATCAGAATTCCTAGGGTGACACTCCGAGGACAAAGTATCACAGAATCAGACTTACACTTTTAGGTGATCAGAAACAGCCCTACCTCAGGACAGGGGGCTCTCCCTGGAGATAATCCCTTGGAAAGGATGGTGCTAGGGGTCCCAAAGGGCATGCAGTGAACATGGGACTTGGGGTGGGAAGTATGAGGGAGAGACCGAGATTGGAAAAAGGAAAACTATTTTTGAGTAAACCAAATAGTTCAATGATAACCTAGACCCAGAAGTTCAAGGGACCGGAATGCCACAAGTTTGCAAATTTGATGAGATTAATATCCCCCTCACGTGAGGAAAACACTTACAGCTCACTGCTCTGCATGAGCTCAATCAGATCCATAAACAGCACGTCACGGTTCCTTTCACAAAAGCCATCCATGTCATAGGAGACCTGGCCAGGTGTGCAGAGAGAGAGAGCTGATTATCCCTTCAGCATTTCACAGAACAACAAATCTGCACTGGCAAGGCTGTCCTCACCAAGAAGCCCATTTCTAGACAAAGCACTTGGAATGTTAGCATGAACTGTAATAGGACAGTAGCTGTGTTTGCTGAATTATTGCAAAACTAGTAGGGGATGGTATTTGGTTGATGAATATTATCTGGCTGCCATCAGCATTAGAGGTCTAGGACCTGGCCTCCAGTTTCCATGACCAGATTCATAGGTGTGTCTCACAACTTCAAGATTTCCCTGTATTTTAGCTAAGATGCAATAAAATGAAACTCCTTATTGCTCATGATTGCTGTGCAGGGACCAAGTAAGCTGAGGTTTTGCCATTTCTCCTACAAATGGTGCCACTGTTGGATCAATTCAGTCAAAACTCCATGCTTAGAGACCCCAGTTAACAGAAGATAAATTGGGATAAATGGTGGGATTAAGGAATTTCTCACAGATCTCATAAGTCCCAATTACCATGATCTCACTTTCTTCCTGTTGTATCACTAACACCCACTGTATAGCCAGTAGGCACCCAATACTCACGTATTTTGTGAGAAAACTTGAAGGGAGTCCTTGGTCCTTATACTACACAGCCAGACAGTTAAGGAGTGCGGGCATGTGACTGCAGCTGATGGTGAGATAAACCCATTCCATCACAGCTAATAGATGCTGATTCATGTTTATATCATATTCGAGGCTCATACTTCTGCTAAGGTGCACCCATGCTGACCAAACATGCAGTAGTGTCTACTATTCTTTGTTTGCTTCTCTATGAACTTCACAGGCTCCATGTCATTGAGTTAGGATTAAATGAGTGTTCATGAATAAGACACAGAGAGGTGATGAAACTCCACGTAAACTACTGTTAGTTGCATCACCAAGAAAACAATAACAGACCAGTAGACGTCAAACAGGGAGGTGTGGACAAGGCTGGCATCCACCTTCCTGCAGAGCCCCTGCCCCCAGTCGCACCTTCCCCGCATAATGGTGGATGATGAAGCCCTGGTTCCAGCTGTTGAAGTGCTCGTGGTTCCCAATCTGCATCTGCAGCTTCTGGAGCAGCGTCTGGTCTGCACCCTCCCCAACCGCATGCATGGTGGCGCACACATCATCCAGGATGCTCATGATCCCAGGGGGATTCTGAAGGGACCGAAAAGGCAAAGTCCCAGTTCAGCAACTGTTCTAAAATATATAAAGCTTACCGAGTCTTTTGTTAAGAAGGAAATAGTGCCCTAGTTGAAGATACCATCTCAAAAGTCAGCCCTTTTCCTTTGAGCAAGAATGCAATGAATAACCCCAAATGGGAGTCACTACTCAGATCTAGCGATGAAGAAAGTACATTTTCCGGGAAAAAAAAAAAAAAGTTTAACTCTCTGACGTTCTATCCAAAGTCATAACACAGATCGTTATCTGCCAACTCCTGTTTGAACTAAATTGATTAAAAAAACCCAAAAAAAAAAACCAAAACATTTTCCTTTGGCCTCGATTCAGTTCTTAATGTTTGTTTTTAGCCCGTTACCTATACTAGTATGTTCTATTTAGTGTACACATTCTGTCATATGTCACATTCTCCACATTTTATAATCAATCTTCATGTCAAATGTAGTTGTATGGGTACTGTTTTAGTGACTTTATTTCCTAGCTCTGATATGCTGTAGTATATTTAATGACTGAATTGTCTATGGATGTTTTCACTTTTGGAATTTAGAAAAAGAACAAAGAAAAACATTGGTGTTGAGCTCCATCTTATTTTCTTTTGAATAACTCTTCGGGCTAAGGTTCTAGAAATTTTTTATTAATGAAAGACAGTCAATTTTATGGCTCCTTGTGTGCTATGCCATCAACCTACATGGCAGTTTTCTTCCTTTAGAATTCAGTAAGAAGTTCCATTTGTCAATTGATATTTTGCTCCTCTTGACCTCTTGTTAGTTGAAAATAAAGCTCTATAGCTCTATTTTCACACATACGCACATACCTGAAATTAATGTAATTGCTACTAAAATTTGCTGCAGATTAGAGTTGCCATTTTTCTTTTCTAAAACAGGAACAGCAAACACAAACAGACAGATACTCACAACTTTGTTCTCTATGAGGTCGCACACAATCTTGTTATTGAAGTACTCAATGGGTGTCCATCTTATTCCTTCCTGAACATATTCTTCCTGTAGGTCAGAAGGCAGGAATGCACATTATTATTCACTGAAAACTAGCTGTAGCTCTGCACAAATGAATATCAAAGACATGTAATTCACCGTGAAAGAAAAACTTGAATGCCCTTCCACAAGACCTCGGAACTTGCTATTTTTTTCCCCAAAGGGGACAGAAAAGGAAAATTTCATTGGTAATTTTTTGTTCAGTTTGAACCACATGAAATCCCTACTCTACATTCATTTCTTTGATATATAAAAGTAGTCATTTAACATGGCTTAACCTATAGGCCCAGTGACACGGCACTCTCTCTGCACATAACACAGGGAGCAGAACAGCACTGACGCTCTTAAGCGGAAGTCTCTTGCTCAGGTTAGTTGCTCATTTAACTTGAACACTAGGCACTTTGGTTTTCCTCCCTCCTCTCCAGCCGTATTTGTTAGCTTCCTTTGCTGATGTGCTCTTTTCTCTAGAACCTTCTCTAGGTGATTTCAATCAACTGTGGCACCTCACAGTTTATGACCCCTGAATGTCTTCTCTTGTCAAGGCCTTCCCGTGGAGTTCCAGTCACATGTATTTCATGTTCTGAGTTTCGTCTGGAATGTATTCTAGGACTCAAAATGTAACATGGTTGGGAGTGTTCTGGTTCCCCATGCCCCCATCATCTCCAATCCATTACTCTCCTAATCTTATCCTTTAGCAGACTCACATTGGTCCTGTTATTCAAAATATAGAGGGTAGAATGATCCTTACTTCCTCTTTCCTTCTTAGCTTACTGCTCCTTATTTTGAGCAAACTTTGTTGGCTCACTCCATACACTCTATACAGTCTGTATGGAATCTTACCACTCCTCACAATGTCACCTTTTCTGCTGGTAGCAATGCCTTGCCCTACCATTACCCCCCTCCCCCCAGTCTTCTAATTGGTTTTGAAAATTCCTATTGTCTCACCTGATCCTATAAATCAATAAAGCCAGAATAGCCTTTAAAATTATGTCACTCTGATGGTTTCCCATCAGACTCACTTAAATCTTTGCCAAGCCCTGTGAGGTTCCTACAGATTCGAGACTCTGCCACTTTCCATTTCAGTCCCTACTTCATCTTCTACTTGGTTGCTTCCTCTAACTTCCCTGAGGTGGTGAATGGCTAAAATTCCAGGGCACAGGTTTATGTGAAAACCATTGATCACTGGGGTTTCTAAGCAAAGGCATGGACACTCTCACGACTGCACACCCTCCCAAACAGCCTTTGCTATGTGTAATAGGTTGGATACAGTCCTCTAAAATGTCATGTCCACTTACAACCTTGTAATATGAGGTTTGGGAAATAGGATCTTAGTAGAGAAAATTAATTAAGAATTTTTGAAGTGAAATCATCTTGGATTTAGGGTGATCCCTAAACCCAATGACAGGTGTACTTACAAGAGAGAGGCAAGAGAGATTTGGTGCCTGAGAGGTACAGACAGAAAAAGGCAGGTGAAGAACAAGGAAGAGGCTGTAGTTTTACTATCATAAGATAAGGAATGTCAGCAGTTACCAAAAGCTGAAAGAGGTATGGAGAGGTTTCCCCTCAAGCCTTCAAAAGGAGTGTGGCACTTTCATTTCACCACTGACCTTCTGAACTGCAAGAAATAACCTTTCTGTTGTTTTAAGTGACCTGGTTTGTGGCACTTATTATAGCAGTTTTTTTGTTTGTTTGTTTGTCTTTTGGATTGCTGGGAATATTTTTTTTTATATCACTAGACTTTTACTTGTAGTAATCAAAACACACTATGGTATCCAGAACTTGTATAGGCATTCAGAAGGAACTAGAAGGAAGGCATGTACCCCCAAGTTAGAATTAAAACACCAGTTTTATTAAATACACATGTTTTTAGGGCATACTAACAGTAGAACAAGTCTGAAAAAGCCAAGTTGTTCCTGTGGAACAAAGTCTGTGCCACAGACAATTGTGGCCAGTGAGTCAGAGTAGGAAAAATAGTCAGTCATAAGTTCAACTTCACAGCACCATTTGCTTAAAAGAGAAAGAAAATGTAGCAGATGATGATCAATATTCTTATAGACTAAGACATCACATGGGCAGGTGGTTTTTCTGCCTGAGTTCTTAAAGTACATTTTCTAATGAAACCAAAACTTGAGTCTACTACTGAAAGAGGGAAGGCTATACTGAATAAGCAAAACTAGTTAGAAAGAAAAAACAATGGAGGAAGAAGGAATGCTTACCTGTTCTGCCTTTAATGTCAGTTCAATAAAAATCTGCTGTAGTTTTTCATTAACAAAATTGATGCAAAACTGCTCAAAGCCGTTTTTCTGAAAGAAAAAGTGACTTGCATGTAACTGTTTCTGCAAAATCATGTTAAAGTTACTTCTTAGGTGACTTAGTGAAGTTCTTCAATGTGAAAAACCTTAAGAGAAATGTTGAACACATCAGTGAAAAACAGCCTAGTTAACACTTAGAGAATCTAATTTGGGGAAGATTCACAAAGAACTCACAGACAAAAATGAGCCAGAGTGCCTTTTTTTCAGTGCCTAGAATTATTTCTTTTAAGAGTGATGAAATCCATCACTCTACCCAGTCTCCAATTATTCAACTGTTCTTACCTGGAATATTTCAAAGCCATAGATGTCCAGGACACCAATGTTATATTCTTCATGGTCCTTCTCCATGGCCTTGTTGATGGACTAGGAAAAAGTAACCAGCAAGATCATTAATTCCTTTTCTTCTCCACCATAACTGAATATACAGAGAGAAAAGGGAAGCAAGATTGCATACAGGAAAAGGAGAGAGATGAATTGCCATTTCAAAACAGTCTCAGTATAACCTCAAGTGCTTTGGGATAACATGAAGAGCAGTGATAAAAATTTTATTTTTGCTTAGTGATGCAAACTATTTCAGTCAGAATTAGTTTTCTAGTAAGTCTTGAGAATTATGAGAAGTGAAACCTGTTTCACAAAGAACCAACATCACAAGATCTGCAAACACTTCCATTGCCTGGCGTAAAGATCACCTAACGCAACATTCCACTAACGTCAAAAAGAAGACATCCTCTGTTCTCAGGAGCTTATAGAGTCAGCTAGCCAGTTATGGATGCTGATGCCAGTAATTACTATTAAAGTGATAATAATAAAAGCAGCCGACATGTATTTAACATCTATCTGTCTAGACTCTGCTAAGTGCTTTTCATGTGTTGTTTCACTTAATTCACAGCACAGTCTTCATAATGACAGTGATAACCTAATCCCTAAATCCAACTGTTAAGAGGCCGAGTCTGGGATTAAATCAAAGTAGTATGATGCTTACATCTGTGTTCTTATGACTCTAATAAGAGATGTGCATCAATTGAATAGAATTAATGATAGGAGGGAAGGTATAAGCTACAGTGAGTGGTGTAGTGGGGAGCTGCTGGGGAGGAATTAAAGAGATAAGTGGCTGACAATTCTATCAGTAAAATGGGGGCTGGCAAGTTGAAGGCTTGCCTATTGTTCAGTGTGACCTGGAACTTCCCAAGCAATCTTATATCCAAAAAGCCACAAAAAATACATAGAATTACCCCATCCTGCCTTACCCTGCCCTACCCACCTAACCACACCTAAGTAGACCTAAAGCATGGTAAATAAACAACAACCTAAAGTTGTCGCAGCCTGTATTCAAGTGTGGGCTTTTTACATCTAATGGCCATTCTGTTATCCCTTGCCACCTCCAACCCCACATTCTTTCTAACTTGAAGATAGAAAAGATAGAGAAGAATAGCTAGGAGCTGTGGCAAACTACTGGGTTAACCTATCCCTTAACAGTGATATGACCTTGGGTCCTTAGCTATCCTCTCTATGCCTTAAGTAGCTTATCACTAGAGATAATTATATCTAAGTCACAGCATTATTGTAAGAATTGAGTTATTTTGCTTCTAAAATGCTTGAACAGTAGTTGGCACATAGTAAAGTTATATATATACATGCTTGCTATTATTATTCTGCTGCTTAGAGACTATGCTAAGTAGACTGTCACAGGCAACTCTACCCTGCTGAAAGACTAATTTTCAGCATCTATATGTGTTATGCATACATAAATATGCATTTAGATGCATATTTATATAAAAGTATATCTATGCCATCCAAAAAAAAGTATGGTAGTTTAAAATATACCTACAAAGCCTTTGAAACTCTTCCCTTCAAAAGGTAGAAGCTAATTCTCTTCCCTTTAAGTGTGGGTTATACTTAGTGGCTTTCTTCTCATAAAAAGAATATGTCAGAGTAACATTACTTAGTCTAAGATTTGGACATTAAAAGTTTGCTAGCTTCTGCCTTGCTCCCTTAGATTGCTCACCCTAGGGAAACCAGACCAAGTTGTTTGGACAGTCAAGCTAAAGGAAGTGTAATCTTGAATGAGGTGTCATGACAACAGCCGTGTTAAGTGTGAGGTCTTGGAGACGGAACCCTGGTCAAGCCTGGAGATGACTGTAGCTCCTCAATTGCAATAATGTGCCTAAGAACCAGCATACTCAGTCACCTCTCAAAACCTGGCTATAGAAACTGGGAGAGAAGAAGGGCTATTCATTTTAAGTCACTAGGCTCTGGGTTAACATATAGATGACTAAAAGGACACTCCTCAACCTTTAGGTTCAAAAGTCAAGAAAGGTTGATGCTCATGGGTTTCCTCCTCTTTCTGGTCAGTAGTCTGGTTTTACTAAACATTTTGCCCACAAAGAAGCTGTTACTATGTTAGCTTTAATTAATGGTCTTAGTGGAAAAGTTGAGAAGAGCATAAGAAGTGGGGGAGTAAGGTATGGTGATAGAGAAAGAGGCAAATGTGAAAACAAAACCCTTAGTAAGTTTACTTTATATAAAGAACATACAAAGCATCATAAATGTCATCCTGTGTTTACTTACATCTACCAAGAAATCAAAGACCCGGGCGTGCAGGGCCTTGGCGAGAGCATCCCTAGTGTAACAGGCCTGCTCCACATTGAGGGTCACATGGATGGACTCGGACTTGCCTCCCCATGTACTATTCATCTGCCGGCTGGTGAGCTTTTCTTTCAACCGGTCCTGGTTTATCCCCAGGAGGTAGGCAGGAAAAGCCAAAACTATAGGAAAAACAAAACAAAACAGAACACAATTACCTTTCAGAAATTTAAGTACCCATCTCACAAACACAAAAAGGCAGTTGTATAGGTCTATGTGTGCTGGTGTACATGTAAGACAGCATTATCTGCCCCCAAGATTTTTCACTCTAGTGAAGACTGCTTATCAGTGATCACACATATCCATCCACTTGTTTTTACCAATTGTTCTATTCTTTGAGTCAATTCCTATGATGACTGAGACTTCAAATAATACGTATTAGTGATCCAAGAAGGATGGTGAAACAGTCCCTCCTACTGAGATCACAGCTAAATGCCTAAAATGGACATCTCTCCAGTTTGCAGCAAGACAGCCCGGAAGGAACTAAATCAAGCAACATTTCTTTGGCTCCAAATATTGTTTTCTTCCTTTTTGGTACAGTGTTTTCATAGCACCATTCCCAAAGAACTTGAAGCACCTGAGTTAATAATTACAACCAATTATACATATAGCGAGTATCTATTATGGGTAGGGTTACTGAAAAGAGGTGAAAGAACATGAATTTAAGAAATCCTGGAGAAAATATCTAAGTGAAGCAAATAGAGCTTACCAAATAAAGAAGCCTACTCTGTGACCCAGAAAACAGAGTTAGAGAGACATTAGAACAGGAAGATATCACTGCTTGCAGGCATGATTGGGGAAAAGGTGGGATTTCAGTGGGCCTAAAGGATGAACAGAATTTGTACAGATGCAGAGGAGAAAGAAGGCCAAACTGAGGGGAAAAGAATGTGCAAAGGTGAGGAGTCAGGCCACCACTCAAGGAATAGTGAGCAGACCAGCACTGGCTACAGCTGAATGTTATGGTCAACAATGAACACTAATGGAAGATCTGGGCATGGTGGCTCGTGCCTTTGAAGTTGCTGGGGCTAGGGATCGCAGTTTGAGTCCTGCTCAGGGCAACACAGCGACACCTAGTTCCAAAAAATAGCTGGGTGCGGTGACGCGTGCCTCTAATCCCAGCTAACTGGAAAGCTGAGGCTGGGGATTGCTTGAGTTTGTGGTACCCTGGGCAACGTGAGCCTGCAGTTCCATGGGCAAAAATAGCAAGACTTAGTCTCAAAAAAAAGAAAGACAGACAGAAAGAAAGAAAGAAAGAAAGGAAGGAAGGAAGGAAGGAAGGAAGGAAGGAAGGAAGGAAGGAAGGAAGGAAGGAAGGAAGGAAGGAAAAACTAATGGAAGAACTGGTATATTTGGGCTGGGCTGAAGGTACAGAGTTCTAGATGGCATTGAAAGGGACATTACAAAATTTCTCCAGGGAGACACATGGAGTGAAATAGAACAGGAACAGCATTACTCATATTGTGGCCTGCCCGTCCCAGAGGATCGGGATGTCCAGTGCCATCATTTATGGTCTTTGGATAGCCAGGCTGAGGTTCCCAGGCTCAGCAACTTGTTTCAGGTCATAAATATCACCAAGAGGAGGGCTAGCAGTAAAAATGGATTTTCTAGTAAAAACAGTCTGAGGTGAATAAAAGAGGCCATAAACAAATGCTCAGACTTTTCCCGATGTGAATAAAAATTTTTATGAATACAAGATAGCTCCTGAATTGAGTGTGAGTCAGTATTTTTCCTCTGCACAAAGCTTTACTAAAATTTTCTGATAAAATGATTGTGTGAAAGACCTCAGGATAATGCTTAAGGTTTATACTTTAAGCACACAGTTTTCCAAGTCGTGGCAGGGCTTCCTTTTACAAAGGGCCTGTGAAAAGAATCTTGAGTACAGATTTGCCAGTGGCATTTCTTTTACTTTAGCTTTAATGTTAACATGTATGTTTAGGAATCTGGATGTGTTCTGCACTTATCTAACACTTGCCTTTGTACAGAGCTTAAATCGGACTAGACACACATAGGGTTGTTGTGAGACTCGACACATTTACCAAAGTAAATGTGTCACTGAAGAGGCCATCAGCCAGGGAAACTATAATGGTGGTTTTTATCACCATCACCACATCTCATTGGCTCCTGTCATTGGTGACTTACAGTAAACTCTCCTAGGTTCCTCTCTGCTCATTAACTTCATGGTGACAGTTTGACACAACAAGTAAGCAACTAGCCTCAGTTTGCTGTCTCCTTAAACATGCTACAATAGAGGCCGGATTAAAATATTTGGCTTTTCAAAAATGTTTATGTCATTGTCTCTAGGACCACAGCGAAAGAAAGAAATATGGGGTAAGATAAGGGTGCTTGAGAAGAAACAGAAAAGATGATAAATTAGTACTCTATTCTTCCATGCCTCACTACCTCAAGAGGACACATGTGAAGGGCAATAGCTACTCATGAAATGAATATAGGATCTGGCCAAGAATCAGCTGCCAGATCAGAGAAACAGCTAAGAAGTCTAAAGCAGAAATCTAGACTTTCTTTGAAAAACTCCATGCCGTGTTTTCCAAGTACAAGCTTTTATGGTTTTTATGCATTTCCTTCAGTAGCTGCCTTAGTACAGAAATGACAGGACAGCTCATGCGGACTTCCTCCAAGCTGTGAATTTCCATGAGTGTGTGTGTGTGTGTGTATGCTCGCTTTGGCAGCACATATACCATGAGCATGTGTGCAAGTGAGGCAGTAGGAAGCCTGGAGGCTGGAGGAAGGGAGGAGCTGAATAATTTATATATGCTATGTTACTCTGGGCTAGTTTATCAGGGAGAACAAAACAACAACAACAACAACAACAACAAACCCACAAAAAAAGAAAACAAAACCAAAACCAAAAGAACCCTAGGCTAGAAAGTCAAGTTTCAGTGCATTTTCACAATAAAGAAAGGTAGAGGTTTACCACCACATTAAATGATTAAGATGAAGGTTCACAGGTGACATGGTAGTGGGAGAACCCCGGGAAATACAATGATGTGAAAAAAAGAGAAATATATATATTTATATATATGATATATTCTTATATATTAGATATATTTATACACATATTTATATAATATTTTTCTATATATTCTATAATATACATATACAATAAACATATATGTTTATATATTGTATATATAGAATGAATATTTTATATATATATATATAGAATGAATGTGTAAAGCAGAGTTGGATTTGATTTTCCTCTTTAAATCTGAAATGCAGGCAAAACAGAGAAACTGGAAAGAGGTAGCCAAACAAAATCTCAGTCTCAGTCTTCAAATTTGAAGGAGACAGCCAGCTATATGTGACTTATCTGTCTTTGGTATTGAAGTTCTGGGCTTTCAACTCTATTCATGATAGAACAAAGGAAGGACATTTTCACTTGTTTATAGTTAAATAGCATTTTGGAAAAAAAGCCTTAAATTTATTTTTATTTTATATTTTTTGAGTAAGGCTTTTCAAAATTATGTCAACTTAACTGCACCGATAAGTACTGCACTAGGTTGCTTGACCATGCAGTAACTTGAAAACGTTCAACTCTGGAAATTCTACATCTCCATTAGCCTTAAGGTCAGGCATCAACAAAATGTGTTGTTATAAATGGTTATTCTGTATCAATAGGCCGGTTGTGATGGGAATCTTAACATCTCCCCTAAAATACAATAGATACTTCTGCTTTCTTCCTTTATAAAAACATGATCTTCAAATATACTCCAATGCGGGAAAAAAAAAGATAACACACAAAAAAGTGATTCATCTTAGGATTCATTCCATATTAGGAGAGCAGAAGATCTGAAATCATCCTAAAGTTCATTAACAGATGACAGGTCCAAAAAAGTACAGCCAACCCCATAAATGTATGCAGCTCTATATGGATGAAGGTCCTTAATGAACGGATATAGGATAATTTCCAAGATACTCAGTGAAGCAAATGAACAAATGTACAGAAAGATAAAACATCATCTTATGTACGCCAGTTAATGCACTAAAGTGGGGAGAAAGAATGCACATGTTAAGCCACTCTAGAGCACACAGCTCTTGGGAGGAAAACAAGAGACCAGAAGCCCTGGCTTGCTCTGGGAAGCTGACTGCAAAGGGGCAGAAACCTTTCTCTGCATGTCCATGTTACCCTGGTCATTAAGGCATGAGTGTTGAACAGGACACATGAGTGTTGCGGGGACAGTTTTACTAGATTCCTCTGACTGCAAGTGCAGCCGTTTTTGACCGCCATTCTTCTGCCACTTTCAAAAAATCCAGGCATGCCACAGGCAGCTGCCAGTCCTGGGTCTTACCCAGCTGGCGGAGAAGCTGTTCTGTCAGGAAGTCACTGTGCAACCATGCACTTTTTGGTTCTAGTGTCCAGGGTACTGCTTGCCGTGTCAGTGTCACAGCTGTGCTTTTCAGTATAATGAAGCGGTAAAGGACTGTACTAAGGCGACAACAGAAATCCAGTATCTTCTACAGGAATGACTAAGAAAAGCCCAAACTGTCAATGTGACCTGGACATACGGTGCAGTTCTTATGTGGAAAATAATGTACATAAAGCCTAGAGACATTGTCATTATAGCTAGTAGGTCACCCTCCTGTATATTTGTTGTTTTCACCTCACTCTCTTTCCGGTAAACATAATTCATTTCTCTCTGTATCAGATAGACATCTGAAATTAGCACAAGTTCCCTCTTTTATCACAAAAGAAAACAAAAATATAAAAAAGAACCTTATTTGGAATGGAAATAGCCTTACTGCATTGTCAGCAATGAGTGGGATACTATTTATTACTAAGATCTAAATTTATCTCCTTGAAGAATGCTGAGAAAGGAAGAAATGGCTTCCTGGGTGGTTAAGGGATGTGTGGGTTCTGAGAGTAGCCTGGAAAGTCATCAGATGGCTAAGAGGCTGCAGCTACCTGCCTCGGTGTTTGTAGCATGGTAGACTGTAGCACACATAGCCAGAAACGCATCTCTGCAGGAAGGTCCCAATTTCATCTCCAAGAGTGAAATGGATCTTTGAGGTCTACTCCCTCCAACTATTACAGAAATACCATTAATATAATGTAAAAATACAATAATAATAATAACAACAACAATAATAATAATATTGTAGAGGTAGCCAAATCAACAAGATATCAAAGTCCATTTTTTCTCTTTTTTTTTTTGAGACTAGGTCTCGCTATGTTGACCAGAGTAACATAGACTCTGATCCCGTGGACCCAAATGATCCCCAGCCTCAGCCTCCCAGGTAGTTGGGATTACAGGCATGAGTCTTCGCACCCGGCTGCTTTTTTTGAGACCAGGTCTCACTACTATGTTGCTCAGTGTAGTCTTGAACCTGTGAACTCAAGCGATCCCAGGCCTCTTGCCTCCCAATGCTTGGACTACAGGTGTGCGTCACCATGCTGGGCTTCAAAGTTCATTTTTATTCCATGTTTAAAAAATCAAATCTAAGTCAACTCATGCACCATTGCTGTGAACCTCTGAGCTTTCCATATTGACCTCGACCCCATCACTGGCTTATTAGGACCCCTGGTAAACAGAGATCCTAAAGATCAATTACTGAAAAGATTTTTAGTAGGCGAATCTTTTCAGTTAAATAGCTATTACTTGAATCTTCCTGAAAGGTATCATTTTTAAAATGTAAAAAATCTGCCAGAATTCCCCAAAGGTGAAAGATAAACTGAAATAATGTCCTTAGTTGTCCAAGGAGTGGGGGTGTGGGAATGAGGTGCAGGCATATAGAAGTAGCCTAGACTCTCACAAGACCTTTCTCTTTAGTCACAGCAAGACACAAAGGCTGCCCGTTTCTTCCTAAAACATCCCACTGGAGACCGAAGCAAAGGAAAGGGCTTGCAGCTAAACAGTTGTTTCCCTCATGCAATGATCACATGCCAGCGCCACTCACACTCTTCACTCTCCACGGCTGCATAATTCCCAACTTCTTTGAAGCTTATGTTTCCTAGGTGGAGAACGCCTGCCACTATCTGTAGCACCAGGGTTTGCTCCTCTGCAAAGATCCCGATCACATTCATGGCATGCTGGAAGAGAAAAGCGAAATTATGGAGATAAATGGGTCATCAGCTTTCTAAGCATGGGATCAAGAAGCCAACACCTAGGTTGTGTGGTGCAGTTGCATGTGATTTAGCTTGTGACAGCGGCTGAAAGCCCTTCACGTAACATCACTGATCAGTGATATGCTTCCCCTGTCATAGTTGTGTTGCAGGGTAGCTGTCTTTAAACATAGCAGGGCTCCTCCAGGGATGAGGGCCAGGGCTCCAGAGGGAAGGGATTCCCCAAGGGAGGTACTGGGAGCAGCAGCTGTCCTATTCCCTTGTCCTTGTCTGTCCTTGTTCATTAATGTGCTCCTGTTGCTACCCCACCCACTTAGGGAACTGGTGGTGTCCCCTCTCCAGGTCCTCAGAGATCTTCCCCTTCATTGGGGGGCTGAATATCGATCACACGACCAAAGGAATCTTGATTTAACATCACCAGACTCTCAAAAACAAGTACCATTTTAAAAGTCTTGCCTACAGTGCAGCTGAGATGTCCCAGGCTGATTCACCATCTGTTTTCTGAGAGAACTACAATGTTAGCACCTACAAACCCCTGAGCAACATTTTTGTTCTCCCAGCTACTTTGAGGTCATGTGACTCCATGTTGATCTCTTTTCCCTGACACTCAGGACACAGTCTATTTAAACATCCTGTCTCTTTCAGGAACAAAGGTCAGTGTCCTTCAAACTGTGTCTCCAAATGCCCATTTAGATTTTCCACTGGGGTCTGGGTCTGGGCTAAGGATTGACTGGCTGACTCGAAGGGCCATGGTGCTGCAGTTCTTGGGGACTAAATTGTCTATTAAGTATTTTCCCCTGGATTTGACCCTTGAAGAATCTACCTGCCTTCACACCTTGTCCCATAACTTTCATACAATGTGAGGCAGAGGCTCAGCCTCTCGCCTGTACAAAGCAGAGGTGGGGAGAGAGAGAGATTAGGGGAAGAGAGAAGGTGTTCTGAACTTCTAAATTTGATCAAGAGCCTTGGAGTGCTCTCAGCTTCCCCTTCCAAAGGAACCAGTTCAACGATTGCACAAGCAATCAGCAGAGATGTGGTAAATGTGTTACCCACAATTGTTTTTACCGGTTAATAGGAGCTACCGCAGGAGGTTAATGAGGAATTCACTTTTTTACCATCTCGAATAAGGAAGTGGTCCTCAGGCTACTGGCATATGGTCAATGAAGGGAGCTTACACACATGCTGTGGGAAATGGAGTACTCCCAGCAGAACAAGGTGGGCATGTCATGCTACTCTGCTTTGTTAGCCTTTCTGCCCTTTCTAACACAGGCAACACCCAGTCTGGAGAGCAGATCTAGTCAGGCCCTGCACCAACACTTACCAGAGTTTCCTGAAACTCCCGTCTGTCATCGATGTCATCCACCTTGTAGGAACCAGAGAGGCTTAGGTAGTAATAATAGTCCATGCTGGTGATGCCCAGGCTGTGCTTCTGCTCCGCAGAGGCCCCCTCGATGAGCTGGGTAGAGCAGGAGAAAGCAGGATATGTGTGAGGTAGCCCACAGAGCAATCAAAGGCCCCTTGGGATTCTTACCACTACACCCCTCTCAGTCCCCCAACAAAAACCAGGTGACAAAAAACAGTCTATCCCTTCTTTCTGGAATGATCGAATGTCCTCATCTTCAAAATATGAAGGGGTTTCAGGATATCTGCTCTACTTGTAGTAGCCCCAAGTCATCTCTGCAAATTCTAGCCCTTGATGAGAGGAGATGCATGTAGCCCATGGGAGCCAGCTCTTGCTCAACACAGATGCTAAACCAGTAGGACTGAGGAAATAATAACTGTGACTGTCACTACTTTTCCATCTTGGTCAAGTTCCAAGAATCATCTTGTCTTCTCATCTCCCCAAAAGGAAACCTCATTCCATTACAGAAAATATAGTCATCCCACGACATCACCTTCCTAAGGTTTTCTTCCTTATCTCCTCAAAAATCTTTTGTGCTACCCTCTATTTTCCCTTTTGGTGGTAGTGGTGGTGGTGGTGGTGGTGTGTGTGTATGTGTGTGTGTGTGTGTGTGTGTGTGTGTCTTCAGAGGAAAAATGTTCTTCCCTCTTTCTCAGCCTTCTCTCCACCTATCCTATGTAGTAGTGTCCCCCATTCCTTGTCAGTTCCATCATCAAGTACCCCTTCTCTAACTTTTCCATCCACGAACATATACTGTTCATTGCCCTGTAGAAGCTTTACACTGACTCCGTAAACCTCTTCAAGCAAACGTCCTCATCACAACTTACCCAGTTGCTTTTGCATTCTGCCTGCTTCCCCACATCAGGCTAATAAAATTACTCTTCTGCCTACTTCCAGAGGTTAAATCCAACAGCCCAGAACCTAGCTCCATCCCTTCCCCCAACAGCTGAGAGCTTCCATCCTGCTACCAGCACCCCTCCACCCACACCCCAGTTTCCCTGCTTTGGTGACTCCACAGGAGCCTAGATTTTTTCTTCCAAGCACTCCTCTGGCTCCTCAATGCCTCCTCATTGCCCAGACAGGTCCCAGCTCCCAAGTCTGCCCGGGCACTATTTTTCTCTTCACACTCTCACAGGAGTCTCATCTACTTCACAGCTTTTATGACAATTACTGTATGTCAGAGGCTTGAACCCCTTCTTCTTGTGCTTGTTACTGCCACAGAGTTTGCTCTGGTTTTCAAAGTGTGGGCAGACTTTTGGATGGAAGTGGGGCTGATCTTGATTGACAGGAGTTCTGGAAACAATTTTGAGTTTCTGTCTATGCTTAATATACTATTCATGTGATACACAAAATCAAGCAATCATCTACACGTGTTTGATTAACACAATGAAAGTCAATGCTGAATTCACACAAGTTATTAGTCTTTTCTGTATTCTTCCAACGAGTAAAAATGCTGACTAGACTAGAAGATATATATGCCTTCAGTAATCGTCCACATACTAGAAAAAAGCATATGTGACCTACCAATACAATTTAAATTCCTCAAAATCCAGGAACCATTAAACTATAAAAACAAGATATAAAAGAAACAACACTAATAAATCTTTCCTCAAAGACAATCTAAAATGGAGTCCAAATAATGGTGATACATATATGTTAACCAAGCATAAAAGTATTTATGGAATTATATTTTTAAAGCACTTAACAATAGTCAAATCAGAGCATTGCCAGAGCCTGAAATTTAGAAGCATCCTGCACGCTGCTTTAGCCTCAGACTCTGAACAGGGCTCTTGAGTTAGCAAGACTTTATGATCTGTTATTAAAGACTGCTTTGAGTCTTTCATCCAATAGTTCGCTCCTGGAGACTTTTGCCCTTGAAAACTGATGGAAGCCTGGCTCACTGATAAGCTCTTTACTCTCCTACCTCCGCTGTCTTGTTTAGGCCACAAGACTCACCATGTTGTCCTGCACCTCCATTCCTAACATCTCTCCCAAGTATCCAATCAAATCTCCCCATGAGAAGTTCTATTTGGCAATGAACCAAGTACTCCTACTTTTATTTTCAATTTACATTAATATTTGCTTGGCTATTTATCTTTTGGAAAATTTTTGTCTCCTCCCCCCAACTAGAACTCATTCTCCTTGTGGGCAGGGACATTCTCATAATTCTTTTGCACACTGACATACTCATATAATAGTAATAAATACTCCTTGATTTGCCAGATTAGATTACCTAAACCTGAGAGCTGAGAGAAAACAAACTTTTCTTGTGGAGGAAAAATAAGGAAGTAGGAAAAATATATATACAAACACAAACCTGGTAAAATATGTGAAAACTCCGCTCTCCAGGATTCCTCATGACCACCCTAGATTTTTCTAGAAGGAAATTGGAGATCTTTCCACCATCTGGTTCCCCACCTGGACTGAACTGGATTTCAAAGTATTTTCCCTGCAAGAAAATTAGGAATTTCCTTCAGTGGTTGATGAACAAACACATGATGTTTCAAACAGGCCTGGATATAATATATAATTCAAGGAAATTCATTAATGAAAAATACATTCTAAATTATTCCCAGTCCTGATCTGGACTTCCTCATTCTTTCCGATCAGACAATAAACAGGGCTTTTGTCCAATCATACAACTCTGTAATGAGAGAGCACCTCTACCATTCTAGTCCATCTAAATAAGGACATGCTACATTCCTTGTGCATTTTCCCCCATGGACCTGTCCGCTAAACCAAAAGATTGGAGAATGGAACAGAAAATCATAAGGCCCTGCCTCGTAGTCTACAGGAGTGAAAACTCTTATCAGCCTTTCAGAGGAAGTAATTTTCCCCTTTGACAGACTTATTTTTAATGGCTTGAGGCAAAAAGTAGTCCCTTTTACCCTGGAGAACATAAAATGCTTGTATGAAATTAAAAACAAAAACACACTTGATTATAAAGCTCTTTTCATCTACTTGTGGCTTTTAGGGTTTTCATTTTCGCTGTTGTTGGTCAATGTATGCTTTTGAATCACATCTAATAGGGAACAAAGGGGAATGAAACCCTGGGATTTAGCTGCAAAGGGTGGGCAGATTGTGAGATAAATGACATTTTTTTCCTCACCAGATTCTAGTTTCTCTCCAATCCTCTTAAATATTAAGTGCCCTCAGTATATTGGAGGGTAAATGTAAATGAAGGAAAAGAGGAGAATGCAGAGATGGGAATGTGTGCAACAGGGAGTGGTGTGGCCTGTGGTCAAACTGGAGTGCATGCCCAATCCCAACTATAATCACACCTGATACTTCAAAAAAATTGTACCTAACTAAACCTACCTGCATTAGGACTGAATCCTGCAGGTCCTCAAGTCTAAGACTAGAACAAAACTCACAAGAAACAACAACAAAGAACATTGCTGTCTTTCATCTTGCCCACTGCACCCAGTGGATACTGTGCTCTGGTCTAGTTACTTGCTGATTCCAAGTGTGGGAATCCCAATCAAGATCATCCTCTAATTGTCCTTAATCTGATGACTCCTTCCCTTTTCCCATCCCTAAAAGAAGCCCCAAACAAACATTCAGAAGCACCAGCTACAGAGGACCATAAACCACAGCTATCCTGAATTACAGTGGTTCCTGAAAAAAACTTGCTAAAATAACAACTCTTTACTTCCTGATGGGGCAAATTCGGCCCCATCTTTTTCTTTTGGAATGTCCTGGAAGGAATAATTCTGTGTCCACTCAAGTTCCCCTTCAACCTAAATTCCCCATTGATCTGGTTGTGGAACATTAAATCCAGGAAGGGCAGAGGTAGCAAAGGGCAAATTCCCAAGCACTTCTAGCAATGCTTCTCACCCTGGCTGCCTGGGAGCCTGTGATAGAGGCTGGAGGCTGGTGGCACCCCATACTCCCCTATATCAAGAGCAGTAACCCAGGTCTCTGGGGTCTGGTACCCAGATCAGAGAATTTTTAAAGGTATGAGTGATATCAATATGTGGCCCAGGTTAAGATCACTACTATAATGTAGGAGATATGTTTATGCTTATATACTTTTCAAAATTATTAAATGAAAGTTAAATATCCTAGTAAGACAGCAACTGGTTTTGCTGTAGAGTGGTCTTGGGGAGAAACAGGAAGTTTTACAAAGAGACACTGCATTTTCAGGGAATTAGAGGGGAGGAATCTTTGAGTCCTGGTAAAGTTTTATATCTTAAGCTAGGTACTAAGTGGGTGAACCAATGCTCACTGAATTGGCTTTAAGCAGTGTCTGAAATATTTCATAATAGTTGCTAAGGTTTAAAAAGATTCAAGGGTGGAAACAGGACTTTTTAACTACTCTTATTATATGTCCATTGTTTAAAGTGATATTATCCATAATTCTACCCTGACATCATTTTCACCTAATAATCAGTTTTAGCATACTATAGTATAACAGAATGCTAAGCATGTGGTACAGACACCATAATTATGACTGATACACTGCATTTGACATAAAATTGGAACCATCTTATAAATTGTGTTCTTTCTTTTTAAATTTAACAGCATCATAATACATATTTCTTTTTTTAAAAGAGTCATTAGTCACTGGAAACTCAGATATTTTATCCTAAAAGTATTGTTGGGTTAAAGCAAGTGAACATATTAAATTTTAATAAAAAAATTGCTAAATTGCTCTCCTGAGGGATGTGGTATTTTTCTGCCAATAATATCTTATCTCTGCTGTTATCAACTCCTTTGTTTGCCCATCTGAGAGAGAGGATGATATATGATTTTAAATATATTCCTCTCAAGTTGGTAAGTATGTCTTTTGATGCCTCATTAGACATTGTCTGTGTGTATGTGTGAGAATTACCTAGTTCTAATCTTCCTTATCTTTCTGTGTGGGTTGCATAAAATTTTGTGATCAGAAAATGCCTGCCATATTTGTTTCAATTTTTTATGACCTGTCTGATGTAAACATTGATTTAATTTTTTTCCCCTGCTCTTAAAGAGGAAAGCTAGAGAGTTAAATTTAGTCAAGTTCATTTTTATATGGCAGGTTTAGATGCACAGAGCAAAGAGAATAAAGGATGAAAAAATGAGTAAATAGCTTGAATAATATCAAATAGCAAGGAATATGAGGGCAATTTCAACAGTTCTAACTCACCAGGGAACTGGCAACTACTGTACGAGAACTTTGTAAGAATTCTTTCAGAAACAGAAGCTTCCTTTCAATATAAGAAGAGTGAAAAAGAAATTGTTTTTCTCCAAACCTCCTACTTAATTAATTTAAAATAATTCAGAATCAATCTCACAGATGGCTCTGTGAATACTTTACTGCCAATCTATGGTTCAGATAGGATGCAAGATATACATATATCAAAGCTACTGGACACATACTCAATTCTTTGTAAATGTGGATTTTTGTCAAAGGGAATATGTTCATATTCATCCTTGTCAATTTTCCAACTTACCCCCTAAGAAGACAGACAGAAAATAAGCCTAAATGGGCATTCATGACAATACTTTTGGCTGACATTTTTATTACCTTGGGAAGTGGGCCAGTTAGAGGCAATCTATCAAGCTCAGTCCAGTCACTTTTAGATGCTATTGTTATTTGAATACACATAAAACAAATATTCAGAGCTATGGGCTGGGGCAGTAGACAGTTGACTCTGGCTGACAGAGAGGAGGAAGGTTCCCTCCAACTTGCTGGATCAAAGTGTCTGCTTCCTTCAACTTACAAACCGAGTTGCAGGAAGACTGGCAAGGCAGAAAGAATTGAGATTAGTGTCCTCAACTCATCTTCTTCTTTCCTTTTCTAGAAAAGAAGGTCTTTTCTCAAGAACATAAAGAAAAGTCCTCCAGAACCAAAACTGACATTTTCATCAATTTTTATTTTCCTTTGTAAGGCAATTCAGGTTGAGAGTTGATTTTAAAAATATCTTATTTACATTGTTGAAGCTCAAAGATAACTTCAAAAGGCAAATTGAAGCCTGACTTTATGCTGATCTAGAAAAGAAAGGATTGAAAAGGTAGTCTCCCAGAAATTTGTTGGGCACAGTGTGCTTGACACAGGAATGTCAACATCATTGACCCGGTGATGGATGTTGTCTGAAAGAGGGGAGAGACTTACAAATCGGCTGGAGTTGTTATTCCGGACGGTTTTGGCATTCCCGAAGGCCTCCAGCAATGGGTTGGACTGCAGAATAATGTCCTTGACGTGCTGTCACAGCAAAGAGGACAGAAATCAGTAAGGTGCAAATGCCCGCCATGTAATGCAAATTCAAACTTTCCCTAAAGGACCTGGTGTCTGGATGCTACAGGGTGACAGACCCAAATCCCCATGTTCCTAGGACACCTGGAGGATTTATTTCTTCTTTGTGAGTTTGTGTCTCCCATACAACTCCCTTGAATCGGTTCAGGTTTCCTGGTGCCAGGGTGCCTCCCTTAAAAAAACTACAAAGATCCCCAGATTGGATGCCAGTGTTTGCCTCTGGCGATCACAGCAGGAAGGAAAGAAGGTGAGGCAGGAAGTGGCATCTCTTTACTATCACTGGCCCTCTCTACCACCTTTCTCATTCCCACCTCCATCCTCTATTTACAGTTACCCTAGAGAGAGCTAAATCATTTTTCCTCATCCAATAAGTCTATAGACAAATAGTCTTGTGCTTCCCAAACTTAGAAGTGTAAATCTTATTAAAATACAGGTGCAGGCACAGTAGGTCTGAGGAGAGGCCTGGCAGTTTACTTCTAACCAAGCTCCTGGTGCTGCTTACTGGCTTTGTTGGAGCAGAGAGGGCAGTGGAGCCCTGCAGCCCTGGGCCTTGGGAGAGCCGAGCCAGAAGGACTCTTTGACTTTCTAAGTTGGGTACAAGGGACTGGTCATGAATGAGATGAGGGACCAAGTGACACTATCCTGATATCCACAGCATCAAGCTGGAGGGAGCAATACCTGCACAGTGCCAAGGTCCAAACGCCACCCATGACAGACTGAATGAAGGGCTGCTAGGAAAGGGGTAGAGCAGAGTTGCCATTTTAATAGCCTTTAATAGGGAGTGAAGCACTTGGGTTCAATTTTTAATCAGAGCTATAGAAGCAATCTGCCCCATAGGCTGGGCAGACTGCAGGCTTTTGTACCCTACCTCCACCCTGTTCCCCCTTCCAGTGAGGAGGTCCCTCTTCGCAGCAGGAGATTCCTGTAGCTACAGCTCCACCTCAAACTATTCATCAGTAACTGGACCTTCTCCTTCTTCTTCCCACTTCCCTACTGCTCAAAATCTTTTTTATTCTCTTCTGCTGCATCAAAGACCCTTTTATTTGTGGCAACAGGTGGCCAGACTCAGAACAAGAGGTTCTGACACGGTGACAGATGTAGAGGCAGTTTGGGCAGCCAAGTTGACAATGGATCATGTGGAACGATTCCTGGCTCACTGGAAGGGGAAGAATTTGGTTTTCAAACATCCCTTTTCAGAACTAGACTGTAAGTGTGCAAAACACTCTATGGTCAAGACAATTCAACAGATAGAGCTGATGTTGGAGAGATCTTTCCATAAGTGAGTCATTCCTTGTACTTCTAATTATTCACATTCTGCGGTCAAACATGTTCCAGGAATAACAAGGCTTTGGCTTATGTGCTTTAGCTACTGATTAATTTTAAGCCAAGAGTGCTGTTATTATTGTCCTCATAAGAAAACAGGAAGAGAAAAGTCAACATTAAATGTCTGCAGTCTGGCTACCAGGTTGCCTATAACAAGGGGGACTTGATCCCAGCACTAACTGCTCACTCACTATATAACAGCCAAAGCTTGCCTCTGGCGCCCTCCTGGACATTCAACAGGACTGAAAGCTGGGATTCCATCAGCTGGGGACACACCGCCAGCCATGGCATCACAGGCAAACTCTGGGTGGTCTTCTCGTGGAGTCACTTTCAAGGCTTAGATACATCCAAGCGTCCTCTACCCTTTAAAAACTCAAGGATTATTAGAAACTTTCTTTTCTTTGTAAAATTAATTCTGACCATGTGAGTTTTCATTAATGCTTTTATCTTTTATTTGCTGGCCAAATATGCCTATGCCATTTATCAAGCGATAGCTTCTCTTAGGGAGAGAACAAACAAGGCTATTCCCTTTTTTAATAATTCACCTTGAAACGGAAAATCTTTCCACATGCATCCAGCTACCCACTCTCAGGATGTCCAACAGAATTCTGTGGCATGTAATAAGCATAAAGGGGCAAAGAAAAAGAGCAAATAAGGGTAAAGGAGCAGCCCTTACATAAAACAGTTCCCTGGATTTTCATCTCCATGTTGATCTTCTAGGGGTGGGATGTGACCACAGGAAGGGGGGACATCACAAGCACTGAACACCAGTTGAAGTTCAGCTGTAGTCACCATCTGGTATGGAGTTGAGAGTCACTGCTGACCTCCTGCAACACTGCTATCCCACTGAGAAATGTGTATGTGCAGAACACACTGGATTCCAAGATTAGGCATCAAAATGCATGTAAAATACCTCATCAGCTTTTCAATTTTACATCTATTTTTATGTATTTGTATTATATATTCTGCCTATGCTGAGAAGGTAATATTTTAGATACATTGAATGAAATAAATGCATATTTTAATGAATATCAGAGCCATGTTGCTGGCTCTGAGCCCTCAGCCACCCAGCCTGCCACATTCCTTTCGGGGTTTGGGGGGGCATCGCATGCCAGGGTGGCAGGGAGCGGCTGGGGGCGCCCCCTGGCCACCATACCACGAGGTGGCTGGGGGAGGCAGCCACCCACAAGCCCACAAGCCCGGTTCAGCCATTTTGTCAGGCACTGAGCCCCCTCCCCTTGCTGGAAGGTGCAGGCTGACGTTGGGGGGGAGGGGTAATTGGTGGAGGGTAGTGGGTGGTAGGGGTCATTCCCTTTGGTCTTCTCCAAATCCAGTCAACCCTCACCAGAAGCAACCAAATCAGCAATTCAATGGCACATGACTACGGAGGTGAAAAACATTAAATAAGTATTCTGGAACAACAAACATGTCAGATCCATGGGACACAGGACTATAAGACTGATTATAGAGACGAACTACCTCAGAAATACAACCACTCTGATCTACAACGATGGGAACTGAATTTCCCATTCAGAGATGCCTTCAGCATGAGCAAAGGACCCTCCCACTTTAGGGGGTGAGGAAAGCAACAGGGATGGGCAGTGGCCCCACGACCAACTGGACCAACCATCTGCCAGGGCCTATCTCGATCAAAAAAACTGGTGCACAAACTTTGGCTGGGAGAAAAGCTCTGAACACCAGCAGCCAGTACTATAAAACAAATAAGAAGCAAAATATGACAGAAGATGGGTTGGAGCAGCCAACCAGAAAGGAGGAGGAGGCACTGAAAGAACACAGTCATGTGTGAACTGGTGGTCAGCAGCAAAAAGACACTTGTAAAAATAAGCACAGGCCACTGTGTCCCAGGAAACCACGTCCACACTGGACAAAAGGACATTGCTACAGGAAAGAAGAGGAAGAACCCAAGGGACTAAAAATTAAACAATAAATGGCAGTGAAAGAAGAGATGGAGAGACCAGGGGGTTGGGATAGGGGAGGGGGGAGGAACACCCAAAAGGCAAATGTAAACAAAACTTATTAAATAAAAATGTTTTATTTTAAAAAAATATCATATGCTTTTTTTTTTAATATGGCTGCTTGAAATTTTTTAATATGGAATCTTTTAATGGAGTACAGGATGAGTTGTGCCATCTTTCTATTACACAGTGCTGCTCCAAAGTGCCCGTTCAGTTAGTGAAAGAAGCCATGTTCCTCAGTTCAAGGAATACTGGATTCTGCCTTAAAGCATTCTGATTCCCCACAAGTGATAGAGCACTCATCACTGGTACACAGAACCACCAGAGAGGTGTGATGGGTCATTTTGAAGTCTACAGTTATCTATGGCAATAGCATTACTCATGAAATGAATTTGAATAAAAAATTAATCTTTAAAGTGAAATCCACCTTGGAGCATATGTTCCCAAGAAAAATTCTCTGCCAGTCAATGCCAGTGATGAGCATTTATGAGTTTGGGGAGCTCTCGTGGGAACTAGAGACCCTGCCTCTCTGAACTATTACAAGCCATTGCTCTCTGGGGAGAGGAGAGGGCCTCACCAGTGCCCACACACAGCGAGGGAGGCAATACCACATACCACAGTGGGTCCCACTAAAAACAGAGCAACTGTACCCCCAATTCGTCATGGTATCCTTGCGAGTATACTTCTTCCCTGTCCTGGATTCTGCCCCCTTTTCATTCCTTAATTTCTCATTCTCTGGAGCTTTTCCCTTTCCTATCTGCATTCTAAACTTTTCTTCTGTTCTTTCTCCTTTCTCTTTATACTAAAATTTTTTAAAAATTTTCTTTACTTAAGAATGTATTTACACAGTTCAAAACATAAACAGCTGGAATGGGTAGGGCAGTCATGGGTGACATAACCCTGGGTCTGGGTTCCGGGCAATGTGAAATGAGGGAATGATGCTGTCGTGCAAGGGCAGGGACTGGGATTACAGAAACCCAGATGGTACTGCCCATCACATACCTGGTTCCTACCTGTGTATGTGGACAGCCTATTAACACCATGATGGGTACATGTCCCTAAGCCTCACATGACTATTCCCTTCCCTCAAGAAACCACTTTCAGTTTCTTATGTGTCCTACTACAGATGTCTTATGTCTGTCCAAACAAGTATACATACATGTTCATGTATACTTAATACTTCAAATGGTAGCATATTATACAAAACATTCTGTCTTGTTTTCTGGAAATTAATGCTTTATCTTGTATTAATATATTCATGTCATATTAATATATGGAGTCTTATCAGTAAATGAAGTCACAGTCTAATATTTTATTACATTATGAACTGCAAACTTCACATTAAAGTTGTTTCTAGACTAGTAGAGTACCAAGAAAAAAAAAGTCAGATCCTATAACCCTGTACACACATCATTTGATATACGTCATAACAGGTATAAAGAAATTTCTTAGGCAGAATTGCTGAGTCAAAGGTGTAGGCATGTAAACTTGATATAGATCTTACTGAAATGGCCAATATTAATGTGTACTAGTTCGTACTCCTACCAGCAAAATGAGAAAACTACATCTCTATATTATTAATGGTTGTTTAAAACAAGACAGTGTTTGTCAATGACAGTTAAGAAATGGTTTTGCAGAGTCGTTTGAATGAGTGCTTTAATTACATGAGAAAGAGCGCATTTTCATGTTTTTGTCATTTATATTTCCTTCTCTTTAAGTTGTCTTTCATGCCCTTTATTTCCTATTAGGATTTTAGATCTTTTCACTGATTGTAAGAGCTCATTATTTATTAGACATATCATGTGATTTCTTTACTATTTCAAGATTCTTATAGAACCATTGTCTTTTTTCCTGTGGAATAAAGTTTTTTAATAGGAAGTAGAGCCTCTTAGATTCACATGACTTGGGGTCTCAAAATCAGCCACCACCAACTCACCTGGACTTTGGGGCCTCCTCCAGACACCCTGGAGACGTAGCTCATGATATACTTGGCAGCCACTGTTTTTCCAGCACCACTTTCACCACTGAGGGAAGAAAGACAAAGACACCCACTCATGAAACAGATTACAACAAGTTCCCTTGAACACCCTCCACTCCAACAAGACGTAAACAGGCAAAAAGGAATTGAGTAAAAAAGATGTCAAGTAGTAGTTGAGAATGGCCAATCACAGCAGGACCAGGCCACCTCCATGGCTTGTATAGGTAGTAGTAACAGGGGGAGAGGACCCGGATCCTCATTGTAGGGCAACGTAAACAGGTATGTATTCTTTTTTTTTTTTTTTTTAAAGAGACCAGGTCTCATTAGGTTGCCCAAGATTGTCTCAAACCTGTGAACTCAAGTGATCCTTAGTTTCAGCCTCCCATGGAGCTGAGATTACAGGTGTGTACCACCACGCCCAGCTCAGGTGCACATTCTAAATGGTTGGCTGTAGGGGTGTGACTAGAAACAGTATGGAGTATCAGGGGGATGGAATATTGTACAGAAATGGTCACAGCCATGAAAATTGTAAATGGAGGGGGACAAACACATGAAGTCATGTTAAATGAATAAGTCAGATTCAAGTTATAAGGTATGGTTATAAAAATGTAAAGAAAAAAAGACCAAAGCTATCACAGAATACTAGCAGAGGTTTTGGTAAAGGAAAAGATGACTTAGGAGAATTCTTTCAGGTCATTTCCCCCCCACATCTAGTGTTACTTCTATAATTAGGAAAAAGAAAGAAAGAAAGAAAGAAAGAAAGAAAGAAAGAAAGAAAGAAAGAAAGAAAGAAAGAAAGAAAGAAAGAAAGAAGGCACTAACATTTCAAACCATGTGACTTAAACTGATGCAACTAACTTTATTTTAGAAGTTCTAAAATTAAATGATGAGGCAATATTAATCACATCCTGAATAACAAAGACTACCTTCCGTTCAGTGGCCTTACTGCACTGGGAGAGCCTTTTGTTAACAGCAGACAGTCTGCTTTTCAAAATAGCAGTTTTCCTTCAAAATCCCCTTGAATTGATGATGACGACCTCAATTCACATTTTTAAGCTAGTCAGATTTCTCATCTCTCTGTTGGTAGCCTTTTTGTTACCAATGATAGAATTAATTTGATGGCAGAATCCATATTACATAAAATGGTGGGATTTAGTAAGAAAATATAGGCTGTTAGGAGTTGTAAGACAATATTTTTGTTTGCCATTGGTGACCAAGGATTTTGGGGTCAAAACAAATTATATTTTATAAATGCCCAACCAAATTAACATTTAGGAGACAATTAAATCAGGTGATGCCCTGCTCCTAGAGGAAACAAACTTGAAAATATCTCGCTATTTCAAAACAAACAAAAAAAATACAGTATCTACCATAGCAAAACTCAGAACGCTGAAATTTCCTTGAACCAAGATAGTAAATGCTTAATGAGAAGGAAAGAAGGAACAATGCTCTCTAAAGGCTTTTGAAAGTTTCTGACAATCTGTGCGCAACCCAGTCACCATCTCATACACAGCTCTGGGCAACTCACAAGAGTTAGAAAACCAAACTTAAGCTTCATAAGCGAGATGTGATAAGCAGAAAAACAGTGAGCCTAAGGAAGTTGTCACAAAATTTATGGAGCCCATTTTACCTCATAGGCAAAGTAGGTATAATAAATATTTCAGTTGCATCAGAAAATTATCTGTTTACAATTCAGAGATGCCATCAGTGCAAGCTAGGCACCCTCCCATTTCATGGGGAGAGGAAAGCCACAGAGATGGGGCAGCGGCCCCACAAACAGCCCGACCAACTATCCACCAGTGCCTGTCCTGATCAAGACCTTTATAAGCAGACATCAGCTGGGAAAAACTCTCCCAATACCAGAGCCTGAACTACAAAGCAAAGAAACAAATTGTGACAGAAACGGGGTTGGAGAAGATGACCAGTAAGAAGGAGGAGGTACTGAAAAGATATAAACATGCATGAACTAACAACCTGTAACAAAGATACATCTGGAAAACTAAGTACAGGCCACTATGTCCCAGGAAAACACATCTACACCTGGAAAAAGATGATTGCTCCAGGAAAGAAAAGGGAAAATGCAAAGGACTAAAAATTGACTAATGACTGGCAGTGAAAGAAATGATGGCATGACCAGAGAGGGGGATGTGAGGAAGGGAAGGGGGAACACTCAAAGGACAAAAAAAAAAAAAAAAAAAAAAAAAAAAAAAAAAAAAAAAAAAAAAAAAAAAAAAAAAAAAAAAAAAAAAAAAAAAAAAAAAAAAAAAAAAGTAAACAATTCTTATATAATAAAAAATTAATTAAAAAAGATTAAAAAAATTATCTGTTTAAATGGTTAAGTTAATCAGACCCTATCTAGGATTTAGGGTCAAAACACACACTCTCATTCATTTGAAGCATGAGTTTTGTCAAGTTGAAAACTGTGAACATTCAAGAATGTTGGAAAGTCCAAGAGTAAAATGGTACAACCACCCAACACAATATTACATAGACACTTCCAATAAATAGAAAACTACATGGTAACAAAGACAATGCCATAAAGGTTAAGTGGTAACACAAGTAGAAGATAGTGTCTCTACAATGTGGTAACAGCTATGTGAAAATGAATGGAAAGAACTAAAACAGAGCAGAGGAAAAGAAGCATTTTTGACTTGTTGGAGGACTTGTATTTGGATGATTATTATTTCTCTTGATGTGATTACTCTTAATGTATACATTTTTGAGACAGGCAATTACTCATGTATTTCATATTTTTAAAAACATCATTTCCAGAAAATGTAGGATCACACATTACAATGATAATCAACACTTATCAGTTTCTATTATTTAACCTTCTCTCATGATGAGCAAACATTTTCATATTTAGTGTTCATTAGAGAAAGATGTGTGTGTGTGTGTGAGAGAGAGAGAGAGAGAGAGAATTGGAATTAGTTCACAAAAGTATAGCTATTCTCCTTTATGTATCTGGCTAATAGTGTGATAAAGCATAAAGAACTTTGCTCTTTTGTTGCAAGCAAAAGAAAAGAATAATAATGGAAAGTGACTCATTTCATATATTAAAGTAAGTATGCCAGGTCCAATAATAGAATATATACATACATTCTTAGTAATTGTGATAGTTTTCAGAAGATTTGAAATAATTAGTTCTAAATGAACATTGATTAGATTTTTCAGTTTTTGGTTTCATTTTACAGATACTTAAAAAGAACTTTTATTGATTAGAGACTGGTAATTGCTCAGAATAAGATACAATAATGGAATGTTACATAATTATTTGAAGCTTGCAGTATATAGAACCATAATTATAATGATGACCTTTTCAGATGGAAAGTATTTTTTCTTACTCTGAACTAAAACAATGTGAAGGTATCAGACAGATTATATATAGCACAACTAAAATTATTTACTTTGACTCTCTGCAGTTAAAATAATTTGCTTTGTTTATGGTTATAGTCATCCTTTTCTAATTTAATTGCCTTCATTGGACTTTCTAGAAGTTGTACCTAAAATGAGAAAAATTCCCCTTTATCCATTCAATCTATCAGACTCTTCTTCAACCTGCTGAATTCCAGCCCAAGAGTGAGGTCTAAGAATAAAAATTTTTAACAAACTCCTCAGTTCTTATATAGTTGAATCTGAATCAGTCAAGCAACGTTAAAACAAAATCAAGACACACTTCATAGGATACAGCAATTCAAATACAAAATGATGTATTATCTCGTACATTAGCAACAGAAATGGAAAGAACGCTCTGGAAAAAAGTTATTTACAATGTTACAATAATAACTAAATTCAGTCATAATTTTTTTCTTAGACTGAAGGTTATTACTCAGTTAAAAATTAATAGTGTTTTCAATTTACTTCAACTTTTTTTAGTAAATGAAAATGTTTCAGTCATATTGTGGAGGGAGCTGGCTCGTAGAGAGAGAGAAAGCATGGTTACCACCAGTCTCCACCCTTCTTTGTGCCAACATTTCTCCCTGATTCGTAGTATAGTAGTTATTCCCAAATCACTTACATTAACTCCTAGGTGAATTAATGCCATTGAAATGCTGCCTCTCCAAAGTCATCCGAATGCTGCCTTATATCTGCACTCTATGAAGGATAAAAACTTGAAACAAAAATATGTGCATTTCTATACCCAACACCCAATGTCTGAGCCCCTCCGTGTGCTGCCCAAGGGGCTGGAAGCAGGTGTGTCTTCTCTATAGGGAGCTACCTGCCTCCTGTGAGTGTTTAGTGGCCCCATGCTGTCATGACACTGGCAAAGTCCCAGGGCAGGGACTCCTGGGTGCATATTCCCCTCCTCACTCTGGGTTCTAGACATGAGAGTGAGACTTGAGCCATAGCTGGAGGTAAAACCCCCTGCCTGAATAGAACGTGAGTAGGAAGTAGGATGCTCGGGAACATGCAGAGGCCAAAGGAGACCTGGGGAAGCACCATGGTTCTGGTCTGTGACATTCAGTGTCACATTTTATACCACTCCTGACTGCATTTCTTCTAGCATCAGACTTATGGTATTTGCCATTAGCTATAAAAAGCATGAATTTATTATTTATTTAATACTTTCTTCCAAACTGAGTATTTTTCACATTTTCCAAATTAAGTATGCATTTACTTAATACACACATTTACTTGATACAGAATACTTCATAAAATTTTAGCTAGTAAATATTAAAAATGGAATTTTAAAAATATTAAAATTTTTCAAAAAATTAAAAATATTAAAAATGGAATTCTAGGGAAGGAGAAAAAAGAATTCTAGCTATTCCCAACAATAAGGCAAAGTTGCAGTAACATTAAACTGTGAAGAGAAAATTCCCCATGTGTTAATGTAGGATATATATAGTATGATTCCACTTATGTCAAATTCAAAAGCACAGAAAATGAAGTAAAACATTTAGGGAAACAAAGGTTGGTGGGGTAATGCCATAAAGAAAAAGGGAAGGAAACAGAATTCAGTACAGTGACTCTCAGGCAGGGAAGGAGCCAGGATGATGGGTGAGGGGGTGAGGTAATAGTGGGTGGTCTTTGGATAATTATTTTAAACTTGTATATATATATATATATATATATTTTAGACTAGGTCTCGCTATTTTTGCCTGTGGAACCGCAGGCTCTCGTTGCCGGGGGTACCACAGACTCAAGCAATCCCCAGCCTCAGCTTCCCAGGTAGCTGGGATTACAGGCGCACACCACCACGCCCAGCTATTTTTTTGGAACTAGGTCTCACTACGGGCCCCAGGCGGGACTCGAACCTCGATCCCTAGCCCTGGCCGCTTCATAGGCTGAAGCTTACAAGCACGAGCCACCGTGCCCGGCCATAAACTTGTATATATTTGAGATAAATAATTTTAAAGTAGTCAGTGGTTAACATGATCAACTGTTGAAGTTAATCAATTCTAGCTAGCCTGCTAAAAGCCTTGAGGGTAAAGCCTGTTCTCTTACTAAAGAGATTAACAAGTATTAGAGAGGTTTTACAACATACCAGCACAAAAAAAAAGCCTCCCTTCTTCAAAAAAGCCTCCCTTCTTCATTATATCAAAATAAAATGAGACTTGGGGCCATTCTCTCCTAATTTTAACATTAGGGAAACCCTGCAATGGGCTGTCAACCTTCACCTTTGCCTCTTGGGGTGCCCAGGCATAGCTTGGGGAGCTCATGTGCAACACAGAGCCTGGATTGATAGGAGGAAGCCAGGTTAAAAGTATGAATGGGGTGTTCAGGTGAGGAAGATGAAGGCCTCTGTGAGGGCAGTGAGGTGCAAAAGAGAAGTGGGGTGAGCTCATGCCTTATTACCACAAAGATGGTAAAACTTTTTGGTCATGACAGAAAAGAATCAAGGGTGACCTGGAGGTGAGTAAGTTTGGGGCCTTAGTAGGTCTCTTATTGCTAAGATAAGAGTCTATGCAGCCCTTGGGGCAGGGCTGGGAACAGGTTCCCAGAGACTAAGGACAGAGGGCAGTGAAGGGCATTTGTGGGATGGACCTGCTGAGCAACAACTCAGCACCCTGGGGGTAAGCAGGATCTGGAGGAAGTGAATGGGAGAACTTGCTGGTGGCTGGGAGACGGGATAGAATGAGCATACAAGTAAGTTGACTGAGTAACATCTATATATTGAGAAAAATGTGAAAAAACACTGTCAGAGAAAGACTTAATAAATCTGAAAAAAGAAAAAAAAAACTGTGAGGAGTTGAATTGGAATATAAGGTTATCAGTCTATTAGCTGTTGGAGTTTATATCCATATAATTCCAAGAAGGTATCCATATAAGGCATCATATAATTATCTATAATATAGGCACATGTGCATTCATGTACATGCACATAGTATGTGGTTTTACATACATAGATGTATTTCTAGCATTTTTGAGGCAGAGAGCTAAAAGCAATGATATATCAGTAACAATCACAAAAGCTCCAGGCCTTTAGGTCTCAAAATATCATTTTCCAATAAAAGGAACCATGACTCCCTGGTGTAATAGCCAATGAGTCCTAGGACTGGAATGGGGA
Organism: Uropsilus gracilis; assembly: GCA_004024945.1. Lineage (NCBI taxonomy): Eukaryota > Metazoa > Chordata > Mammalia > Eulipotyphla > Talpidae > Uropsilus > Uropsilus gracilis. The sequence goes on from PVHY01003004.1 coordinate 82,898, forward strand.
AAATATAAGCTGAGCTTAGAACTGCCTCATTGTGCCAAAGAATAAAGAAAATACAGACTGATAGGGGTAAGTCACATACACAAAAGCCAGTTTGAAAGGGGATAAGTCACATACATAAAGCCCTTGAAAGGGTTTCCACTGGCTAAACCAAGACAGCACTGAATAAAATAGGAAGGTGCAAGCCCATAGACACAAAAATTAAATAACTCAATAGTTACAGGACAAGGGAAAAACTCATATGGCAGAGAGCCAACAAATGAATGAAGGAGTTGAGGAAAGAGATGGTTACCACTTGGCTATCAGGAAACAAATGATGGACTTAGGAGAAGTCAATGGATCCTGCAGCTGGTGAAAGGAGGCTTGATAAGGAGCAGGATGTTTTCATGCTCTCAGAATAAGTTCCAGAAACTGTTACTGCATCACAAAAGAAAATATGCTGGATATAATCAAAAGAAACCTAGTACCCACCTATGGGTGGACCAAGAAGTCTAGTATTGTTTCTCTGATTTCCTGTCCAGAATGAATGGCCTGAGTCTGTTCATGAATGGTAACCAGTTCATCACTTTTAGGTGAGTCTTGACGGATCCATACCCCTTTAAGTAAGGCTTCTGCTCCAAACATGTATTATCTCAGGACCAACAAATAACAGCTTACATCACTATGATGACGAGACAAGACATGATGGAGAATGAAAACCACATCAAAGAAAGTTCTGGAGAGCCTCTCCAAAGACTCAATCTATGGAACCCCCTTCCTGTGGCCCTACTGGATCTGGAGAAATTCATGGGAGCTAAAGCATTTTTGTTGCTCATGTGGGGGAGTTCCAGGAATGAAAAGAGAGTGATGGTCTATCAGATCTTGTGATACCTCTTAAAAAATACATCCTCAACTACATACAATGGTTAAATGCAAAAAATACAATTGCCAAACCTACTGAGTTCATTCTTCAATGTAATGAGGTAAGTGTGAACAAGTTCAAGAACTGCTATTTCTTCCTGATCAATTAGTGTTGCTAAGCAGATAAAATTTTCATCCTACTATTAGCCAAGAAAATGGTGCTATGGCCAACATGAATGAAAGGAAAAGCCCCATGCTTAATCTGAAGATTAAGTTTGAACCCCACATTAGTCTCTTACTTATTAGCTTTCAAATTCCTATTAATGTTACTAACAGGTATTTTATGTCTGTCACTGACAGTTTAAAGCTATTTTTCAGTCGGCTCTACCTCATATTCCTTGAAGGTATTGGTCCCCATTTTGTATTTGGGCTGGCAAAGATCACACACTTTAGAAAGAATCAGAGTCCTGTTGTTAAACCCCAGGGATTTTGTCAATGCCCCAGTGACTGTGGCGTGGGATTATTAACAAACAACCTGACACCTGCTGGCTCAAAGAGGCAGAGAAAAGTGGAACATTGACAATGGAGCCTGGGGGCCTTGTCTTGGTGCCTGGTTTTGCCACATTTCGTATACAAGATGTTTAACACCCATCATTACCTCTCTGAGACTTACTTTCTTGATTTGCAAGAAGGGGGTAGGCCATAATACCTAACTTGTCAGGTTGTAATTGACACAAATAAAAGATGCCAAGTACACAATACAAGTACTCAAAAAGGGATTATGACTACAGAAAATGTACTGGGTAGCTAATGAGTCAGCCCTCCTGAATAACACTCTTTGACTAATGGTGAAAACCTCAGGCACCATCACACAGGCCAGAAGGTAAGATGTGCAGCCAGCTTGGGCCGGGGATGTGAGGGATGTCATGGAGGGGTGGGATGGCAGGTTTGAGTTCTCATTTGTCAAACTCATAACTAGAGGCAGATCCTCAAAGAGACTCTTGGTCAGGGGTGTGGACTGACAGAACCATCCCAAGTTAGGCCAGAGGGGCAGGGAGTCATAAAAGTCAGTGCTGCTGAGATGAACAAGAAACTGGGCGGACCAAGAGAGACTCAGAAAAGGGCCTTGAAAAGAGTCCTAATGCTAATAAAAAGGTTCCTGAACTACATCAAAGGCAGGAAGACAGCTTGAGAATCCATAAGTCCATTAATGGTGTTGGGGCAGGGACTGGAGACGAGACACCAGCCAAATACTAGAGGGGCTCTGATGTTTCAGTCATTTCATCTGTAGTCTTTACTACTACAAATCTTTGGGCTTCCGAAAATATGTCTTGAGAAACAGCAGAGAAGTCAGAAATCTTAGATCCAAAGGTAACAACTATCTCCTTTTTCCTATGGAAATGGTCATATTAAATCTTATTGATGTACCTGCAAAATACCCCTCATACCTTTTATTGTTTTTTAGAAAATATTTATTCAACACCTATTCAGGATGTAGCCCATCAAGCTATTCCAAGCTGGTGCTGGATACATGGAGAACACAATGCTCTCTTCTCTAGAAAATAGCTCTTTCAGGATATTTCAAGTAAAGAGTGTGAAACTGTACCAAATGTGATGCTTTCAAGTTAACATCGCAATTTAAAAAGACCAGGAAAGCATGGACTGATACAGGTCAAAGTGATAGGAATTCACTTTTGATGGTGGCAATAAAAACACCACAGAAATGGCCCTCTAAGTCTCCACAGGTCAGTGGGTGAGGGCTTCAGAAATGTCCCTGGCCACACAGTCAACATCCACCTGGTGGCCTAGAGATGGTAGCAAGGGTAAGAAAAGCCTGCCACTTACATCACACCAGAATTATTTTATAAAGTAGATTTGAAAAGATCTTGTCTGATATCTAAAGGGATTACACATATGCAATTCTGAAATGCAAATCCGGCATTCCTAGTACTTAGTAAACTATGTTGACAGGGGCTACTCTGTATCTAGGCCCACCAGGGTACAGGTGCTTATTATTAGCCAGTGACGCTCAGGCAGCTCTGTGCATATTTGCCTGATGGCACTCCCCATACCCACATTTACATTTTTTCCCTTATTCCTTTACATACTTTCTAACTCAGGTAAGACCTTCCAATTCTCACTATTCTGCATTCTCTCAAGAACCCATCTCTTTTTTATCAAAAGACTAGTCTTTGTGAACAAGACAGTGGTGGCATCATATCCCTACTCAGGGACCTGCAAGATACTAGCTTACCTGTGGGTTTATCTCCAGATCACCCAACCAGACACCAATGGAAGTATTTGCTACCCATTCAACCTTATTTTCAGTGACTCTTATCAAACAATCCCACAGCACCATACATATACCATACATATGCCATAACCACTTCCACAGAAGTGGAAGACCTACTCTGGCTCTCAAGAAATTCATAAAAACCATTTATTAGAGGGAATCTAACAGTCACACTGATATCCTCCTCATTTCCCCTTCAGTGCACTGCAGGAGTTTCAGAGACCACTAGCCATCCATTCATGCATTCTTCATCCCACATATCCTCCAGATAACACCCAAATTGAGTCTCAACCCTTGGGAGACACCTTTGCTATTTTAGTCCAAACTGATCTTCCCTTTACCTAACTACAGACAGCATTTATAGCTACTTCCAGTATTTCAGCTTCAAAATGATTTCAGATTTCATATGTTCACCAAAATAAATCAAGCAGTCTAACACTACTTTTTATCATCACAGCTTGAAAAACTTTAAAGAAAGCAAAGGCAAACTAAAGAAAAGTAAATAAATGGTGACAGTAAGGGCACAGAAATTTAGAGTGTAGAAGCCGGGTACGGTGGCACATGCCTGTAAGCAGCAGTCTAGGAAGCCGCAGTGGGGACAGGGATCATGTTTCGAGTCTCGCCTGGGGTAACAAAGTGAGACCTAGTTCCAAAATAATAGCTGGGCATGGTGGTGTGTGCCTGTAATCCCAGCTACCTGGAAAGCTGAGGCTGGGGATTACTTGAGTCCATGGTACCCCGGGCAACTTGAGCCTGCCGTTCCATGGGCAAAAATAGTGAGACCTAGTCTCAAAAAAAAAAAAAAAAAAAAAATTAGAGTGTGGGGGGAATCACTGGGCTGCATATGAGAAGGGTTTAGCTGGGGTGGGGTGGGGGTAACTCAAGGTAGTGAGGACAACCTAGACGACAACTTGCAGCCAGAAAGGAATGTGACTCATTAACAAGAGGAGATTAGAGAAATTTGGATAGAGCAAGAAAAGAATTGGAGGTGGGCCACGCTTGGGTCTTTGAGCCTTAATGGGCAATAGAGAGCTACTGAGATATTTCAGCACAAGTAGGACACAGGCTGAAGGACAGAATAGTGAAGGACCATTCATCTGCCAAGTGTGTTTAGAAGAGAGGGTTGGCAGAAGAACAGGTCTGAAGGCAAAATAAAAAGAATCATTATAAACTTGTTGAATTTGAGGTTTTGGTATGTCACATAAATGTGGTCTCACAGTGTTAATTAGTGCTAAAGGCAGGAGTTGGCAAAATTTCCTGTAAAGGATGTGACATGGTCTCTGTCACCATAACTCAGCTCTGCCGTCTAGAAGCAGCCAAAGACAATATGGAAACAATGGGTGTATAAATAAATAAAGTCCTAATGCAACTTTATTTACAGAGCCAGGCTGTGACCTCCAGGTTAGGAGAAATGCTTCTCAATTGTCAGAATTGGAGTTCTTTCTGAGTCTCCATATGATAAAATAATATAATGCCCATTTGATAAAGAACAATTCCATGAGTAGCGGAGAAGAACTCAAATAATTTAACTGTCTACTTAAGAATTTATATTTATTTGAACTTTTCAAGATAGTCATTAGTGCTAATGTGCCAGATAGTTCAACTTTACAATACATGAACAATTCACTTTTATGTGCCACACACGTGTAATTTGATATAGTACATACTTGTTGATAAATCTTTGCATTCAAAACTGCATGGCTTTGAAGGAACATATTCAGGGTGAAAAGGAGGGATCTCTGAAAAGCTGAAAACTGAAAAACTATTCAGCTTCCTCAGTTAATGAATAAAACAAACACAACCAATATGCATAACTCCCTGGCCAAGTCTGGGAATATCAAGTAAAGAAAGATAAAGAAATGGCCCAGGTAGGGCTGTCCATTGCATAATTAAACACTGATCATACTATCAATAAGGCTGTGTTATTTCATTAAGCCTGGCTGTGCACCAATTGATGCCAAGCACAACCATCATCCTGGGCCATAGGAAGCATCCTGGCTAACAACAAAGAAAGGATGGAGGTTGTTTTTTGTTTTTCAAAGTATCTGTGTTTGGGGGGGACTTTTATCCTCTGAGCTCAAGTCTAGGACAAAGTCCCTGACCTTATCTCATAGCTAGCTATTTATCCCCTTTGTTGAAATGGGGGAACATTTGACACACAAAGAGGGGTCACTTACCAGTTGGGTGGAGAGAAAATGGGTGGAGAGGTTTGACCAGACAAGGCTAAGTACAAACCGAGGCTCTGTCATTTGCTAATTTAAGGTAATCAGAAGTTTTTCAAGTCTCACTTTCTGGTTGGATTTCAAGAAACCAGAACACAAATCACCCAGAGAAGCTATGAGGATGAAAAGGAATGACCTATATGGAAAGCACCCAGCAGAGGGCAGGAACTCAGAAGTAGAGCTAGCCTGGACAAATGGTGTTCAAGACAAGAGGTGAGGGGGAATTAGGATTTCAGGGAATTTAGCATGGACTAGAATAAATTAGCGAGTTTGAAATAAGGCTATTGATGCTCTGGGCCCACCATAAATTAGTGGAGACAGGATGTCTAGATGTGTAGTCCAGGTATCTATATAGTCTGAATTCACAGGGTGATCCAGGAACTGGAAAGATGTATCCCTGTAAAGCTGGCAGCAAACAAGGCCTGTTGGAAGAGATCAACACCTACAGCTGCCACTCTCCCTGACCTGTGAGCACAGTAATCTGTTGGAAAACTGAGGAACATTTAAGGCAAAGGCCTTGTGTTTATTTCTCATGACAATTTAACTGAACAGATGGCAGGGGTTGGTAGTATAGGTCAGAAAAAGGGAATCGACTCACATGCGGCATGACAAGAAAATTAAGAGCAGACATAATGGTTCTCTACCAAGGAGACAGATGTGGAGGTCATGACCTGGGGGCACTAGTCAAAACGTGGCTATCCTTCTGCTCAAACTCAAACCTCTAACAGTCACCCGGTGCCTCTTTTGGATGTGTACTAGGGAAATAATCAGCAGATCTGTCCAAGGGAATTCTTACAAAATCGAGTTGGAGTCTGGGGCACACTCACTGGTGAGTCTGCTTGGCCTGAGTCAGACTACCAGGCAGGCTGCTCCATGCTAGTTCTTTCAACAAATTGAGCTGGCAGCTGTATCAAAATCCAGAACGAAGGCTTTGATGGAGGTCTGTGCTTGAGAAAGCAGCCAGTCTCCTTCCTTGATTTCTTTCTTATTAGATTCAATTTGTTGCACTGATTTCTAATACAGAAACAGTCAGCAGTCCATTCTGGCACCATATCCACCTCTTTAGTAAGTTTGAGAGGAGACTATAACGCCGCCCTTGTGTTTCACAGTATCCCATTAGGAGAGGGTGCAAGGGTGCATTTCCTCACCAGACAAGCTCACATCAGGGGTACTGTTGGGTGGAGGTCTAAAAGAACACCAGAGAGATTGGGTCATCAGTACTTTCTGGTTTCCTAATTAAGTGACTCTAAAAATTCTAGTCTTTTATGCTCTGCAGATGCCTGAGCATATGAACAAGCTTCTTTTCCAGCTTCCAGGAAGAGGGATTTTTGTCTGTTTTCTGATCACAAATGCACTCAGCCTCTAGCTGAACAAGCACTAGCTATCCCAGGTCATCAAATGTAGGCCTCTTGGCCCAAAAAAGCCTCTTCCTGCCTTTCCTTCCCTCTAGAAATGTTGGAAAGAAAGCTTCCCAGAGTAAAGGGACCTCCAACACCATGCAGTCAATCGTGCAGTCAGAAATGAAGAAACGAAGCACAGGCCAGAGACCGCAAATCTCTTTCCTAAAGCAGACAACCACAGCTCTGGGTAAGAGAGGCTGGCTGTTGCCCTCTGTTACTGGGACGTAATCGTGAAGCTTGGGAAAAATCCTGCCTGGAAGTCTTGGTTTACAATGGCTTTGAAGAAACCATGTAAGTTCTGGCCTCAAAGAACTAGAGGTTGCTGGAAATTGCTGAAGCTTTCAGGAGTGACTGGAGACTAAAGGTCAACCATGCAGGCAGCATGGGATCAAGTCCAAGTGACCATCCTGGATACCAACATTTCAGGCAAACTCCCCTGGCAGGCAATACTTCAGTGGTTGGCAACAGAACTGTCACTTCATCTACTGTAGCTTTTCTATGCTTGCATTTTACATATATATAATAATAAGTTAATACATATGTAGACTTAAATTTATAAATATACATTTATGTTTAGAAGTACATCAATGATTATTTAGACATACTTTCATTTCAATACAACATAAAGCAAAAATTGTGATGTCATTGGGAATCAAGGTTTTCAAAAGAAAAGAAATGAGATATCAATATAAAAATCAAAGTAAAATCTCTATAATCTTACAAATGAACTGGAAATTATTTATGTGAATTTACATTTCACCTTTTTCTTTAAAGATGTTCACATCCCTTGTCTTTCTCTTCTGAAAAGAACTAGAAACATAAGTAAGGTGGACTGGATTGGTAGTCTCTAAATACTATTTCCACTATAATAAATCATGGATTTTTGGTAAAATGAGACTCCAGGACTGGGCAGAAAATGTACAAGAGCCTGGAACATATTAAATAAGGAAACTATCAAAAACTGCCTGGGTCACGTCAAAGGGTCTTAGGATCATTTGCACCCCAAAAGAAAACTACAAAATGGCTCAATAGGTAAGATATTTAAAATCTAACAGTTTGCAGTAACACTGAAAATAAAAACATTACCTTATGAGAGGTTGTTCGGGTATCAAATCTTTGTATCAGTTAAGATGAAGAATCTAGCTTTTCCCATAGTTCATATTTTAAGGTAAGTAAAAAGAATTCTGTCTAATAACTGTAGGACTAACAGAAATAGAAAACACATATTTCCTAACCATTAAACAATGACCAAGAAATAAGAATGGGTAATGGATGGGCATACTGGCAATCTGAACATTATAAAAAAAACAGACAGACATTAAGACTACACTGTCATGGTAAAGCATTTGTGCCAAAAAATTGAATCTGAACCAGATCAAGCTTTTAATCAGGGAAATGGATATCAAACAGCCTTACTCTCATGAGAATGGTCCTTATCAAAAATTCAGAAGCAACAAGTATTATCAAGGGTATGGGGAAAAAGGAATACCTTACACTGTTAGTGGGAATGTAGACTGATCCAGTCCTTATGAAAAACATTAGGGTGCTTCCTTAAAATATTAAAACTAGATCTATCATATGATCCAGCAATCCTGCTACTTGGTATTAATTCAAAGGGATATATACTCTCCCATCTTCATAGTAAAACTAACTACTAATTACAGGAAATACAGGAGTCAGTACAATGTCATCAGATATAATTAGTTAGATCCTTGCTGCAGAATATTCTGCAGCAAAACACTTTCTTCTTTAAGAGAAAAAACCTCAAGAAAACAGAAAGTCTAAGAGAGCTTTGTTAATGATTATGATTCCTTAGAGACTAACAACCAAGTGCAATATGTGAGCCTTGTTTGGTGTCTAAATAAAAACAAATTATAAAAAAATGCAAAATGTCATGGAATCAGAATACTGAAATTAATAGAGGATAATAAAAGAACAACTCATATTCAGATGTGATAAAGTATACACTAAATTATTAACAAATGAAATGATTTACTTTATTTAATCAAGTGGGGGGAGGAAGGGAGGCCTAAGTAAAACAGAAATGATCATATCTCAAAAAAAATGTACAACCGTATGATAGAATAGCTTCTTATAATATTGCTTCTAATTTTCTGTAATTTTGAAAGTATTCATTAAAAAACCTTTCAAATAAACATGAAAGAAATTTAAAATGAATGCAAATATTACAACTGTTAACTATTAAGTTCTAAGTGATAGGAATATGGATGTTGGTATATTTGAAAATGTTTATAACAGTAAACAAAATTGTAAAAGCACTTAAACCAAGTAAAGACTCAGAATTGGGTCAAGTTAAAAGGATTCTGAAATGTAGCTAGACATTTAATGCTGGTGTTTATTAGCAATGCCCTCAGAAAATTAAAAGCAAATGATAAAATATACTAAAAAGGCTCCAACTTGAACCACTACATTATTAGAGAAAGGAAACAGAGGAACCTAGAAAAAAAGATTCCAGTTGACAAAACAGGGAAACATACTTCTTATACTTACGACATAAAAGAATTCCAACTTGGGTGAAACCATGGTAAGAGTGAATGGGAAGGGAGATGTTTTACTATTTTAGTTCAAGGTCAATTATGATCAAAGAATGACTGGGCTAGCACCGTACACTGTACAGTCTCAATCCCTTCTGTGGTTGGGGCATATTATGATATAGAGTTATAGAGTTATGAAACAGTTGAGAAGCAGCACTCAGCCTGCTTGTTACTCAGTTACAAACACAGTATAGTTTCATGGCCTCCAGGGCTAAGAACGCTTGTTTCCATACCTGATAATGACGCACTGGTTCTCTCTGTCAATGATCATGTTTCTGTACATATTATCTGCAAGAGCATAGATATGTGGGGGGTTTTCATACTGTGCCTAGAAAAGAAAAAAAAAAAGGGAAGAAGAAAGAAAAGGAAAAACAAACATAAACCTTGGTCAGATAGAGTGACTTTTCTTGGGCTGGGAAGAGAACTTACTGCTTAATAATTCCAACGCCTATAAGTACATCTCAAGGCTTGCACCATACGAGAATTCACAGACACACCTAGGTCAGGAAGAGTTATACCTAACAAATGAAGATGGAATTTGGAAAAACTCTTCCATAGGCTTACCTGTGAGTCAGCCTTCAGACATGACTGTGTCTTCAGACAGTCCAGCATCACACCCTTCCACCCAAATACACCTCTGCTGATGACATTCCACTTCTAAGTATTTCTGAAGATACTTGGGCAACAGGTCTTAAGAGAGGCCTAGTGAAAAAGTGGATCTGACTCTTACTAGAATTCTAAATTCCTACACAATTTTACTTTTCTAGAAGCATGTTACAGATTCTGGGACCCCAGAAGAAATTGTTAGACTATCTATGAATGAAGAAAATGAAAAAGTTTCCATGAGAAGGTAGGAGGTGCGGTTCTTCTTTGAAGGGAAAAACTGGTTTGACCAGTTTGATTCATTACTATTGGGGGAAAAAACAAACCCTAGGACACCAAGATATTCTTGGGGCCTGCAGTTTTAGCCAGATAGGGATGTCTTAGTTAAGCACAGATGTTACCAAATAAGCATATAATAAGGTGTAAAACAAATTTTCCATAAATTTCCTGTGTCAGAATGACTTTAGTCCTGTTTTACTCAATGCCTTGACATCCATCTCCATCTCCACCACTCCCTCAAAAACTGAAGAGAAAAGTAATTTTTCTTCTTGACACCACTTCCTGTGGTGCAAAGCAAGAGAATAAACACTCTTTAAATTTAATGTTGCCAGTGTTACAAATATCACAAGGTAACTGAGGGGATGGATGGATGGATGGGAAAGCAACTTGAAAAGACAGAGTAGCAGATACACGTCAAGCATTAGTTGCTTCTGGCAGTGCTCACTTGGGCAGCACATATACTAAAATTGGACCGATACAGAGAAGATTAGCATGGCCCCTGCGCAAGGATGACACGCAAATTCGTGAAGCATTCTATATTTGATCAAAAAGAAAATGGTCTGGTAGAGAAATTGCCACGCATTGCAAATGGACTGAGAGACCAGAGTTCAGCGATGGGAGGACATGAGAGGCAGACTGGTGCTGGCTCGCATGGTGAGTACTAGTGTAACCAGGGTCAGAGGTTCCTACATGTTGTGAGCATGGGTCACCAGGAGAATTGCCCTGTGGAGACTGGAGGCTATTCCTCGACTGGGCAACAGAGTGACTCCACACAGGTGCCGGAGAGATGTTGCATCCTGCCGTCACACAACCTGCAGTAGGGGCTGCGTGGATGGGATTATGTCTCAGGACATAGTCTTCTGTGACTTTCTTCTAGCTCAGACTCCTGATGCCAGGTTATATTTAATATCTCTCTGCAAACTGGGAGATAAAGATAACAGGATGAAAAATGGGAGGGAATGGAGTAGAAAGGAAGATGTAAGCAAATCAATGCCCTCAGGCTTGAAAGTTGCTTAACTTAACCTACTTATACTTGATTATCTCCTGTGACACTGTTTTTTTCCAAATTGGTTTCCCATCTGTGGTCTCATTGGGCCTCTCAGCAATGCATGAGAATTATAGGGTAGGCAAATCCTCAACCTGTTTTTTCCCTCCACTGAAGTTCATGAAAGCCCTACTTTAATTCCTGACTCCATCACTTAGGAGATTTGCATCCTTTTCCTCTCTCAGCCTGTTTCCTCACCTGTGAATTTGGCAGTATAGTAACACATAACCAGCTTCCAGGGCTGTTCTATGGTTACAAGTGTATAACACAGTACCTAGCACTCAGTCATACCAATTTCATAACAGTCTTAGCATTAGCAGTAAAAAAATATAGATATATTTTTGAACTTTCTAGACGATTAAGGGTGTTTTGGTGGTGGACATGGTATGGTAGCTTACATCTATACCCCTAAATCATAGGTGGTGTTTTAAACCAATGTTATTACCACAGAAAAAAGTACCTAGATAGAAAAAAGTACACAATTAAAAAATTATTCTAGTACGTTCTTTTAAAGAGAACTCTTCAAGAGATGAATGCTCTAAAAGGAGACTCATGTAGCAATGCTTTTTACAGAGCTGGTGAGAAATGCATAGTACTTGCATCTACCCCACCTTGGCTGGCAACAAGAATGCCAAGCCAGCTCTGGGCCTGTTGCCTTGGGTCCCATAGCTCAGGGTGCCAGGGCAGGGCCAAGCCTTTGCTGACAGTGTTCCCCTTGTACTGTGCTCCCATAAAGGCAGCATTATCAGAGAGGTCTTTCGCGTGGCAGCCTCCTTCGGCTCCAGCGACCAGTGCCATTCATCTGGCAAATGGGGTGGGCTCTTGCTCTGGATAAATTGCCTTCCACTTCAACTGATGAATTTGTGTGGGCACTCTTTTGTTTGTTTTCCAGGGGTCAGGATTAATGAATGCTCTTATGCCTCTGCTGCAAAGGAAGAAGGAAAAAAAATGCAAAGATGGGGAGGCTTAAGAAAGTGATAAACCACATAATGAAATAGATGAGTTAGGATCACAGTTTGTATTTTTTATTACACAAATGAACCAACTAGAGAGCAGGGTTTGAACCGGGATCATATTCCAATAATAGATGAAGTGATAAGACTCACTTTCTATGTTTCAGTCTTAACCACAGCTTATCTAAGGGTTTGAGATTCTGAGAGAATGGGGCCTAACACCACCACATTTAATCTCACCCACTCCTCTTTATTTTAGTCCTTAGAATTTTGTGGCATATGTGGAAGAAGGACAACTCCCCTGAGCTGCAAGTCCTATATCCCAATGAACTAATTTTGTTTGGTAGACAAACTATGCAATTATTAGATACTCCTAAGCTTTTTTTGAACTGCACTTTTAGAGCAATAAATCATTAAAAATCAAACAATGTCACCTACTTGAGTTTCTCCAATAAATAATTCATAATTAGAAAATGCAAATGTACTCCTGACTTGGAGAAAAACTAACTACCCATGCATTATAAAAGCTCTAAACACCACCATAATTTATTGAGCATGTAACTTACCGCTCCTTGGTACATTTCAATTTCCTTTTCCCCAAAATATGGCATCTGCTTGAAAGGGTTGACTGAGATTAATACTGATCCTATATACGTCTGAATTTATATCCAGTTAAGGTCCATCATTAATATTCATAACTACACATTTTTCTAATTAAGTAACCAGATACTATCAAAAATTCATAACGATAGTCCAACCAAAACACTAATGTACTGGTTTTCTGAAAGACTGAAAATAAAGACAATAGCAATTATCAACTTCTCAGGTTTTTGTTCCTTGCTGAGAAGAGTAATAAGCATAATTACTAAGATGCTACAGAAAGAATTATTTTTTAATGAATTGAAGCATATTCATTCAAACCAACTAGGAAATTCAAACTAGGAAAACCAAGCAACACAAGTGACCAGGTCCTAAACAGAGCTACGGTCATTCTTTTTCTCAAGTGGCATTTTCTTCTTTGAACTTATATCCCTGTAGCTAGACTAAAAACATATTTATTTGACCATTTAACAAAAATGAACTGAAAAGCCCTGCTCTTCAAAAGCTCAGGGGAACTGAGTTGTTTCCACAAGATATTATTCAGAGCCCAAAATGACACACATACACAGATCAGGTTTGGAGAAGATGGCATTATTTCTGTGCAGGGCCTCTGGAAAGACCTCTCATAATAAATAGGCTGTGGTGCTGTGTCCACACAACTGAAGTTATGTGGACAAAGCCTTTAAACTATTTCCATTTGTTTATCCAACAATCAACTAATTCGAATTGGGTGTCTAGACAAGTCAGGCAATGTTGCAGACATGAAGGATACAGCAATGAACTAAACAGAAGAAATAAAACTAATTCCTTTAAGGTGAAATGAAACACCTATATAACAATAACAACAAAACATATTTACATGGTACTAAAATAAGCTCCTAATGACAATCTCCTTACAGTTTTAAACCCATCTTACTATAAAGAAGCAGAGAAATTTGAAGACTTGCTCAGCCATGAGCTAGCAGGTAGCATAGCTAGAACTCAAACCAAGCAGTCTTCATTGACAGTCTGTACTTTCAGTGGACAAGCTATAATGTCTAAGGTGAGCAGGCAGTGCTGTTGTTATTGTTACTGCTGTGACTGTTGTTATTGTTATTATTGGCAGAGTTGCCAGACTGAACAAATAAAATACTGGTTACCCAGTTAAATATGAAGTTCAGATGAACAATGACTATATATATATTCATATATATGTATCATATATTAATATATACATACATTCATACATACGAATACATACATTCACATATATGAATGTCTCACATCCCATATAAGTATGTTCCTAGCGGTATTGGGATGTACTTACACTAGAAAATTATGTACTATCTATCTGAAATTCCATTTAACCATGCACTCTGTACTTAATCTGGCAACCCTAAATGGGCAGCACTAGGATCTAGAGCCATTAGAGAGTTGTATGGTCTCTTGTAACTTGGAGCTGCGATTCTTTGGGTTCTCAGAGCTGTTTCCTCTAATTATCCTTTCCACACAGTAGGGACCCAATCAAAATGCAATGAATGAGGGTTGGCCCTCATTCTGACTCATGCTAAACTAACAGAATGATTCAATGGTAAACCTAATTCTAAATACTGCCCTGTTATAGTTATTCTCATTTCAAAAGAGGAGATATCTATGTCCACATTTATCCCTAGGTAAAAAATAAGCAAGGATGACAATGTTTAAAAGTTCTGTTTTCTTGAGTTAGCTCAATTACTAATAATTGTTCAGTTTATTATTTTGAAAATTTTCAAAGATACAATTTAGCACCACACCATTAACCAGGATAAGTGAGCTTTCCAATTGCCCTTATTCTCCAGATATTAGCGAAATAGAAGTGTGATTTCTTTTCAGATGCTCAGAAGACATTACACATATCATCTGCTTTCAAAAAAAGTTGGGCAAATAAAATCTCTCCTTGGAGAAGGGTGCACCTATCTTAGTTGTAAGGGAATGTGGTTAACACCACCTGTTGCAGACAAACTGAAATGAACGGAGAATAAAGAGCAGCTTAGGACAAGAGTCAAAGTTAGAGCCTCCTCACCAAATCCCTGTCTCACCAATCCCTCCCAATCCACCAAGTCCTTGGTTACCCAATCAATATGGATTTGATTGCTTAATAGCTCCTGAGATATTTTACTCTTAGTAATAATCTGTTACACAAATAAACATTCTATGATGTTTTGATTTTTCTCTAAACACACTCTATACATTTTGGTAAGAGCCTCATAAAAAAGACAGTAAGTGAGAAAATAAAAACAAAAACAAACTCTTTTAAAATAGTCTAGGCCAATCCTGACTCAATCTCAGTTAGATGGAGGTGGAAACTATAGCTGTTCTCCATTTCTCTGTAGGGTTCACAGGGTAATATGACTTGGGGGGACCCCCATAAAATAAAGTTTGCTTTAAGAAGGAAAATGTATCCCACATTTTTTATTAAGTAATTACAAACTTACCTAAGTCAGAAGAATTGAGACAAAAGGATCTAGCATCTCAAGGTACAGACATTTTAGTTACTTCACGTGAGAATTTGGACCAACTGTTTATTTAACTGCCCCTCTTTTTCTCCATTGGGCTGGGTCTGCTGAGACCTCAGCTACTTTCTGGAGAGCACAGCTGTTCCATAGTGTTGGGAGACGTCTGCAGATAACTCACATACTCCTACTCCCTACTACATAATTCAGGTGTGCCTTTGGGAAAAGCTGTTCTGATCATTGTCTCAACCCACATCACCTTTGGTTGGTCCATTTTCAAAATGAATGGAGATATAAAACAAAAAGAAAAAATGCCATCTTACTTAATAGCATGAGTGAGATAGAAGGGGTCCAATAGACCTTTGATTGGTTTCTACATCCTTGTCTGTAGAGTTTTCAATGATCTGCAGCAAGGAATGACGAAAGTAGAAACAATGCTCTGAATTTTTCATAAAGCTCAATTTACTCACTATAAAGGACCATCCAACACCATCCTTTATATCTTGATTATTCCCTTTCTACATATTAGTGTTAATATGGCCTTTCTTTTATGAAATCTAATGGCAGTGCAGCTTCTATATGTTTGCTTTAAACAGTCTTATTCAGCAAAACTAAAAGTTTAACTTGGAAAAAAAAATGTTAATAGCCAGAGACTTCCCAAGACCACCCACAAAGATCCAGTCAGTATTCTGGACTGAACCCCGAAGAGCTGCAGGGGAAGTAAGGGTACTTGCTGGAAGCCATGTGTGGAGAACAGCAGAGAGGTACATGAGCCCCTGGCTGCGGGGTCCGAGTTCCTCTCTTTGCGGTGAGCTGCCCACTGCATTGTGGGAGCTGACAGCCAAGGTCAAACCTCACTCAGAACAGCTGTGCTCGCTACCTTGAGCTTCGATCAGTCTGGCATAAAAGTCTCAATTTCCAAATGAAGGGCTGAAAATGCCAAACACACTAGACCGTGGTCTTTGAGCAACAACAAGTTTATAGAAAGTTGGACCCAGTGAGTGTGGAGTGCTTTGTGCAGGAAGGATTTTCATCAGCCAAGTGGCTATAAAGGATGTCTGGCTTAGCACCAGGGTGAACCCTGCAATGTCCTCCTTATGTATGTTAGAATGAAATTGGAAGTATGGTAACATTTAGGAAAAACGGTTGGTAAATTAAACACTGTTAGCATTTTCTAAGTGAAAAATTATTTCTCTAATATAGAACAAAGTAATGTGCATTCAGCCTGAAAGCATTAAACATTGATTATTCCAAATGCTGACCTTCACTACAAGACAATGTGCTGGAATTAGATGTAAAAGAGGCAAATGAGTAATTTTATAATTTAATGTGAAATCGAATCTCTTCTTGCCTTAACTATTAAGCTTAGGATCAGGGGAGGAAAAGACTTTTTTAAAATAATGCTACTCTATCATCATATTGTTCCCCTAATACTGAACTGATAAAGGAGGCTTTTTATCACTTATTAGAAGAGGAGTCACAGTTAGATCCTTGATATTATTTCATAAACATCCAACAGAGCCAATAAGCTTCCTCAAAGCTGAAAGCTGCTCTGTGCTACTGACGGAAAGCACATTGATGTGGAGAGAGATTTCTAAAACACAAAGTCATTAGTGGTTAGCTAACTCATTTCCTTGGGAGGACACACGATTAGTCAGTCATTGATTCAAAGGCATTAATTCAAAAGCTCATAATCAGCCTCCTCTGTGGGAGTCATTTAAAAATCCTGCTGAATTTAAAAAGCAAATCTTGATTGTCAACAAATTTTCAATGAACACATAATATAAGGCATCACACCAAGAATTAAGCAGGAAAATAAGAAGTACATGATGCCAATTTTGTTAAAAATAACAGTAATAAGGGAGTACTTATACACACGTCTATGACGTTGAATTGAAAAAAATAACAAGAGATAACAGTAATTCCTGTTAACCTCTATGGTAGAATTCCAGGTGATATAGTGTTCTCTTTACTGCTTTTAAAAGCCACACATTAGATAAACAATGTTAAGTTGATATGTTACTCGAAGGGCTTGTAAAATGGGGTTTTTGTCTGTTGTTTAAAGAGCCAGAAGACACAGTCACTGTTCTTAGGCATTTCTGATATCTTAAGAATAAGCTATCTTTTGGGAATAAGTTAGTTTGTCTGGTTTGACTGTGGATGAGGGGTTGATAATCACTGATACCATTCTTTTCTTACCCAGTTTATCAAAACAACGTGTTTCTATGTAAATAATGTAATAAGCTAAGCCCACGATCCAAGAACATTTCAATAAATCATTTGTTCAATGGGATTCAGTGGAAATTAGACTTTTATGGGCTTGTCAATAAACCAGTCTTCTATTTAAAACAGTTTCTAACACAAAATGCATTTAAGTTTCCAATAAGCAACTTTACAATTGAATTTTTGGAACATAACTCAGAAATATGGGAGGAACTTACTCATCTTACTGTATGGTGATAACTAATGTTTATTGCACACTTACTGCATTTGCTTTTTTTTTTTTCCTTGTCCATTTTTGTTACAAGGACTCATGATGGAGATCTAATTATCACTCCCTTTTTGCAGGAAAAGAAACTGAGGCACAAAGACGACAGTTAAAACTAAGGCCAACAAGCCCATGCAGAATAAAGTTTGAAGGCAGGGGGTCCGCAGTCACACCCTAGACTCCAGTTCTTTCTTTCATCCTTCAATTCCCATGTGCCATGGATCTTGCACTTAAAATAATTCAAATAATTTGATGATATTGAATCCAGATAAGATGAGCATATTTCAATTTTTCACCAAATAAAATAAAAACTCACAACTGAATAACACAATTTCCATACAATTAAAGAAAGCCTTGCATAAGAACAGGACTCAGAAATCTATTTTCTGTAAGTGACCAGAAAGGTCATTATTTTGGACTCTGTGGGTCATGTGGCCTGTTGCAAGTATTGAACTCTGCCATCATGGCGCAAAGCAGTCAGCAGATAATAATAATAATAATCTAAGTCAGCAGACTTAGATACAAATGTGTGTCAATAAATTGAGTACATGTATTCTCCTATATTAACCTGGTTACAAAGTGAGTGGTATACAGGATTTTGTCTTCAGCAATACGCTGCTGCTACTCCTGAGCTAAATGCCAACATAATGCAGCTAACAAATTCAAATACTTGTGTTAACCTCAAGTACAGAGGCTCAGGGGTCTAACCACCCAGACAGTTGGTGAAAGTTCCTGTGGTAATTAAGAAACAGCACAGCTTTGATTGGAATTATCCAAGAGTTCTGAAGCAATATTCCTCATTCAGATTGCTAGAGATAGTCAGTTTGTTGAATTCCTCCCTGGGCAGTGATGGGCTAAGCAGTTCCTGCAAACATACTATATTGGCTTTGACCTAATGGTCCAATGAACAGTGACAACGAAACCGGAAGCTATCAATGTGAAAAGTTGTGAAACTATTCTTCTCAGGATATCTGAGTTAAAATCTTAAATTCATCTCATAAGGCTTTAATGGTCCATAACACCAAAGCTTCAGAAATCACCAAGCGCACCACAGATCTTTGCCAACAACTTTATAATGACGCCACTCACAGACACTTATATAATGGCACCAAGCTAAACTCCTAAACCCTGCAGGATCTGAGGCAAATACCAATTCTGTTCACAGTGAAGTCAACACACATTTGAATCTAAGTGACACACATTCCAAAATTTGAAAAGTCCTATAAAAAATGGCATCTGGCAAGTTAAAATTGAAACATAAAGAACAAATCAAGAATGCCAGGCATTCTTAATAGTTGATCTTCACTTCTTGTATTTCCTTCAGTAAACATAAGAATGCAAAAAAATGGAGAAAATTGCATATTTTTTGCATGAGGCAATCTTTTTTAAACCTTTTAAGTCTGGACTTAACTGCCTCTGCTTTGCAATTAGGGAGCGCTGTCGACAGCACTCTGCAGTCTGGGCTTTTTCTAGAGCTAGCACTCTGTGATCCTGGCTTTCTCTGGAACCAGTGCCCCTCAATTTGGTCTCTCTTGCTCTCTCTGGCACATTACCCATGATCCAGGTTCTCTCTGAACCCAGGCCCTACAATGCAGGCTCTCTCTAGAACTAGCACTCTGGAATCTGGGTTATATCTAGGAACAGCAGCAGTTTCAGACACCGTATGTCTGGCCAAAGCAAATGCATGGTCCCGTCCCGGGCCATCAACTAAAGGAAATGAATACTGGAGGCATCTTGATCTTGTGAAATATCAGAAAATAATTTAGTACATCTTTGCCTTTCCTGGACCAAATGACAAAAATGTACAAAGCCACGTTCTGAAATGGTGAAAGGGACATGCATTTGGAGCTTCAGATAGAGCGTCTTACCCTACTGACAAAGCCACATTTCAACACAGATATTGTCATTCTATATAGAATTATCCAGAGACAACAATAAAGGATACAAAAATGTAGTCATCCATGTATCTCTTCTTCAAGTTCTCCACGATGGCGTTTTCTGTGATCTTGGAGAGCAGGACCATGTCATCCACGCCACTGTGCTTGACATTGTGGCTCTGCCAGTGGTACCGGTAGGCACCTTTGCTTCCCTGCAAACACGGAACACATCATTATTAGGATAGTTTATTTTATCCTGGATTAGGATAAAGATATCAGCAATTTCTCACATATTCCTCATACCAGATGCAGTAGAACAAACAGAGCAAACAAAGATTTTGCCAGCTATAGACCTGGACTTGAGTTTCTACCTCAGACCAAGTGAAGTGAGGAAAGTCACCTCAGCTGAAAGTGTCACTTTAATGCTTCCTTTCTCCTTTGTACAATGTAAGAAATGAGTCTCACTTCAGAGAGCTGCGGTAAGGTTTCAGTAACATACACAAAATATTAAACAGATCAAGGATAGGAATGATGAATGATCAATGGTCTCTGATAAGCTCCCTTAACCTTACTGTTCTGTAGAATTTTTCAGTGAAAATAAGCAAAAATTCAGAAACTTCTAGATTTGTTTGCAAATTATGACGGAACTAGAAGTGGAAAGATTACACAACACACAATGGTTAGGTCAAATTGTTAACTTCTCAAGTCATATAAATCATTCTCCCCTCATCAGCTTATCACTGCCAATGTGGTACTGGCCATCTCTATTCAAAGGATAAGCTACATTTTGATGCTGCTACTCTAATGAGGAAGCACATAGGACAGCCCAAATGTCTGGACAGAAGGGCCTCATCTGGACTACTGCCTCCTGGGATACAGGAGGCCTAAGTCAGTTTCTTGGAGTCACAACTGAACAACAGGGAGATCTCTGAAGCCCCTGTGGTCTGTGGAGACTTCCTTCACTGGGCATTTCTGCAGTAAGGTTGTTGAGAGCTCAGCTGATGCCAAGCCCTGGGGTCAGGAGGTATGGTTGCACCATGGTGGCTACACTTGGGGACAGGTGGACACAGGCAAGGGTGAGTCAGGTGTTAGGGACAGGTCTCAGGTAAACACAAGTAAAATGGATGTTCCCAGAGTTGGGGGGACTCCTTGTCTAGGGGAGACTGAAATTACTTTCTGGATTATTTGCCATTAGATGTGCAGCTAGAATACTTTGAATTTGCCAA
Organism: Uropsilus gracilis; assembly: GCA_004024945.1. NCBI lineage: Eukaryota > Metazoa > Chordata > Mammalia > Eulipotyphla > Talpidae > Uropsilus > Uropsilus gracilis. The sequence goes on from PVHY01003004.1 coordinate 103,747, forward strand.
AAAAGACTAGAGGAAGAAGACTACTTATTATAATGTCTACCCATTAGGTGCAAAAATCTAATACATAGGAAATAAAGCAAATATTATATAGTAACATAATGGGATTCACCCTTCTCCTCAAGACATCCAATCTTACTGAATGGCTTAAGTACTGGATGAGTGTGACTGGCGTGGAACTATGAGAGACTCATCTCCTGTACCCATCTTGGGAGGTCACTTTTGGGGGGAAGTTTGAACAAAGGAGAGAAAAATCCTAAGAAGGGTAACTAAAAAGGCTGTACTCAGACATCAAAGCTAGGGTGTGACAAGGCAACAGGAAGTCTTCCAGAGAAGTGGGAGGTAGAAGGAGACAAGATGAATACCATTTTACATTTTACTTTTAAAAACTGTTTAAAGTTTTCTTCATGGGAGACACGTTTTTTGACAAGAGAAAATTCAAGGAGACTCTGGAAAATTCAATTTTTAAAAAACTATCCATCCTAGGAAAAGCATGCCAGGGTCATGGATTCAGGCTTCAAAAGGGGGTTCTAGAAGGTTTGCCACTCATGCAGCCTTGCAGAGGAACTCTTGATATATTTGGGTTTCTCAGAACTACATGCAGCCTCAGTTCTACAAAATTACCTCAGACCTTACCACTCCTTTTCCCTCTTATGGAAATGAAAAAAGGGAGAAAACATTGACCACAGGATGACTCACTGGATCTCAATCTACTTCCTACCAGATAAAGATTCCTGGTGACGCCTCCCCAACTCTACCCTCCTCTTCTACCCTCTAGGCTCCTCTGAGTGCCCACAAGTTACCCTGCATAGAATACCAAGGTCTCAGGGCAAGTAATCAGTGGGTAAGTTGATTTGTTTGTTTATAGCCCTGCTAAGTATCCAGCTACCAAAAGAAACTAAACATTTTTTCTCTTTGGAGAAAATAAACATAGTTAAACAAGGCAGAAAGGCTGTTAATAACCTGCTATTTAAATTCTACCAAGAACAACAATCGGAGGTTCTGTCATGATGGACGAACTCTTGCGGATCCAAAGAAAACCGCCATTTTGAGGTAAGTCCAATCAGTCTCGAGGTCCCATCCCACTGTGCCAGAGATCCTAACCTCCCTCCTAGTTGCAGTTGCAGTGTGAATCCTTTGACTTATGTTGGTTCCTTTGACTGTTCCAAACAACTATGAGAAAGGGGTTGACATTCCACATGCTACCAGAAAGGAAACAACTCCTAACTAGTAAGCAACAAAGACAAGATGTAACCTGAAGTCATTGTGATTATGAAACAGCCCAAACGTCACGGTCTCTTACACTCTCTCCTTAATGACTTAGTGAACATTTCCACCCATTAAAGTTTAAGGTGGCACCAGGCACAGTGGTGCGTGCCTGTAAGTGACAGCTTATGGAGTCACTGCTGTGTCTGGGGATTGTGGTTCAAGTTCCGCCCGGGGCGACACAGTGAGACCTAGTCCCAAAAAAATAGCTGGGTGTGGTAGCGCATGCCTGTAATCCCAGCTACCTGGGAAACTGAGGCTGGGGATTGCTTGAGTCCATGGTACCACGGGCAATGTGAGCCTGTGGTTTCACAGGCAAAAATAGTGAGACCTAGTCTCAAAATATAAATAAATAAATAAATAAATAAGTATAAGATGGCAACAGAATGATACACCATCTCCAAAACTGCAATAACTATTAGGAAAACCAGTCTTTGTTAATGACTCACCTTCTCTTAGCATCAAAGAATAAAGCACTGGAGTTATTTTTTCCATATGCAACTGATCACAAATTAACCTCTCTATTCCCTTGCTCCCGCTCCCTCTTCCTCCTCCTCCTCCCAAGCAATTCAAGTTCTAATCATTCAATCTTTACAATCACCCCCCATACTATGTATTATTATTATCTCTATATTACTGATGAAAAATAATAGTGAATTGCTCAAGGTCTTCTAGTTGTAACTTCTGTCTTTATTATCTGCTTGTTAATATGCCTTTCTTCTCTTTCTCCCCTTGATGAATGAGCAACAATAAACACTAACAATCCCAATTCATCAGAGGTAAGGGGAGGGAGGAATCGTGTTTAAGAAGGGTAGGGACAATCAGAGTCCTTGGGGAAGGCTGACTTGCCCAGGTTGTGGAGGACAAGTTCAGAATGCAGCCAGTGAATGAAAGCTGGGCCTGTACTGGCCTGGAACATTCTAGTAGAGAGGGAGAACTTTATCAGGGGAGTTAGCAGTCAAATATGGACTAGAGGCTTACCCAGGAGAGTTTAAAAGCCCTCCACAGCAAAACAGAAAAAACTTTTCAGTTTTTCTATAGGGGACCATAGAGTTTGGATCATAATGTGACTTTTCCAGAGACTGTCCTTGGGACATAGCCATTGACTCTGGGAATAAAGAGAAAACATAGTGGGAAAGAAAAGCATTTGGCAACCCCAGACAATGTCCTCAGAAGCATAGGCTGAAAGTTGCCTGCAGATTGCAAACTACTGTCCCAGAATTATGAGACCATGAATGATGGTTCTAGGGCAAATAACTAAGCTGCTTCCTTTCACACCCAACCCTCCACGTCAGGGCAGGCCTGGCTGCTTCCCATGATGAGGGGGAGTAGTAGCAGCAAGGCTTCCTCAACCAAGTGAAAAGAACCCTTTCCCTCAAGAAAAGACTTGATTTCCCAAGTTATTACCTCAACAAGTGTCAGCTTTCTTCTCTTCTGTGTGCTGCTTCTTTGAAGTGGGTCACTCTTATATCCTCACTAAAAATGGTAACATTTTAAACGAGTAAGGGTGCTCAGTAAGATACTTCAGCTCCCAGCAGTTCTTAATGAGTGAGGTATCCCTACACAAAGGAAAGAATATAACTGCTGATGCACCAGCTAAGAAGGGATGGTGGAGAGGCAAAGGTCACTGTTAGCCTTCATCCTTATTACTAACTAAAAGAAAGATATTTCCCATTAGATAGCATTGAGTACAGATATTCTCAGACTGACATTTAGTTGTCAATGATGATTCTGCTTATTAAAGCAGTGGATTCACACACCTGTTTTAGAAAGTGGGGTATGCCTAATAACCACATGATGACTTGATTTGTCCTTCACATTTTGGAGGTGGCACCAAGACACAGGGGTCCCTCACACAGAGGATGCACCTGGCTAGTGGATTCTCAAACTGATTTTCCAAGTGGAGCGTCACTAACTGGTGTATGCTTGCTAGGGTGGGGACCAGGAAGAGCAAAGGTGAGTCAGCACACAAAGGCAGGGATTGTTCCCTCTGAAAGCTACCTTCACTGGCAGAGAAAGTCGCCAGCCTGCCTGCCACCGTGCACTGCACCCAGCTCAACACGCTCTCATTAAGAGCTCAATGAATGCTGTTCTCAAAGTCCTCCAGGAGAGAGGAGGAGATAGGACACCGGGTAATGACAGTCTTCAAGCACCCTGAAAAGGGAGGCTGTCAACTGTTGTGTAAACACAATGATCCCTGTGTTGGACTGGGTCTGTGGCAAAGGATGAGCATAAATATTCCTATGCTCTCCAAGGAAGAGAACATTGCACAGCAATTTTAGAAACAATTTGTGAACAGGTATCAAATTTTAGTCACAGAGACTATGTGTGTGCAAATGCACATGTTAGAGAGAGAAGGAGCACTAAATAAAGATGAGATTCATGTACTCTGATGGGAGATTGTATTTCAAGGCGTTTACTTCACGATGCTAAGGGACAGGTTACAAGGGAGCAAGAGTCATGCAACAGAGCTTGTAGTGGGGAAAACAGGACAGACTGACTTGGATTTAACATACCTCGCAAATGATCCCTAAACAGCTGAGAACAGGAACCTTCTTACACTGATTTGGGAAGGTCTGCAAGATACCTGCCAGCCTCATGAAAAAGCAACCAGTGTGTGATACAGAGAATGACTTCATCTGTCTAAATCTGTCAGAAGTGTTATATTTGTTATCTTGAAATAATAAGTTTCTATTGGGAAGAAAGCTGAGATTTGAAGAGAAGGGTGACTTTCCAGTTTAAGCTTTTCTGTATGGTTTACATCTTTTCTTACTACATGCATGTATTAGTAAGACATAAATAGATAGAAACATTGACAACAATGCCACTACGATGACACTTTCTGGGAGAGGCACTGGGTACTCATGTCAGCCTGAAGCGAGGACACTCATGGTGAACTGGGAGATGATGCTTGGAGGACAAGATATATTATCTGTGATGTTCCACTGGCCTGTGAGCAAAACAGGCCAGCAGATGTGATTTCCAGAAATCCTGGGACCAGAATGTCCCCAATGTTATAAGCATATTGCCCTGAAGCATGTAAACCACATTCTAACTCCCAACAACGCACAAGAGCCAGCCTTCTGACCTGCCAGAGAACTGAGCTTGTATTTTCTAATGAAATTTTTCTGTCCCAGTAAGTTTTAACAGGAAAGGCACAGACCAGTTAGACTTTAACCTTTTAATTAGCAGTCTAGGAATTCTACCTTACGTACTTACTTGACTGGGATGAAATACTTTCATTGCAAATGGGGGAAAAAAACAACAAAAACAAATAATTGTTTCTCTCCTATGTGGCAGGCTCAAGTAAACAGCCTGGGCTTGCAGTGCAGTTCAACTCTGGATTTTAAACCCTCCACCATTTCGATTCTGTGAAGACATGTTTGATGCAAGCATATGTGTGTACTGATTTGCAGTGAACAGAGTGCAAAGAAGTGCTTCAGGAAGAGTTGTGAGGGGGAGCAGCCAGTAGTCAATAAACACACCCGTTGCCTTCAATCCTTGAGGTAACTGTGTGAATTAACATTTACTGAACCCATAAATATGTGCTAACGTTTTTTTATATGATCTCATTTAAGTCTCACAACACCTCTGAGCATGACTATTATAATCCCTCTGCCACTATTTTACAAATGGGTCAAGTGAGGTCTGGGGTTATATGATATTCCAAGTTGCCTCTGCTTGGAGGGACTATGACTGGGTAGGTACCAGGGGAGGTTGACATACAATGGTGTCAGGGGATGAGGTCCCACGAAGTGCTCATTAGTTTCATGCATGTAAGCATGAGTGACCCAGCCAAGAGCTCAGTATTTGCGTATTTCCACATCCATGATCTCAGTGAACCCCAGTGACACAATTGAGGCTGGGACTTGTCATCTGGATCTCTCCCTTTTCTTTGCTCTTTCCACTACACACACAGCATCATACTTCCAACATCATGTCTAAAGCCACGTGTAGACCCTCGGGTCTCCATGTACAGTGCTTTCTCGCCCAATGCTGACCAGGCTCAGCCTCCCTGCCAGCCCTGGCCCCTCTCCTGCAGAAGTGCTCCAGGACCAGAGCAAGCATAACTGGGACACAATCGACATAGAAGGGAGTGTAGTTAACTGCATACTGGTAATATTAATATAAAATAATCTCTATATGAAAATACAATTGCTGAAAATTTGCAATTATTTATCACTAAGTACATTTTCTGTATTGTATTATTTTTCTGCTGAGCATAAACTGTACACACACATAACTACTTTCAGTGAAAAAATTAAGATGTGAAAGCATTTAGTAAAGTGAGATGAAATACATAAATATGACAATATTTTCCTTATTTTGTTATTTCATATCAGCTACCGTGAACTCTTCTTTAAATAACAATGGGCCACCTGTAGGAAAAGAAACAGCTTTTTTTTTTTTTAACTTGCTCTGCCTAAAAAAAAAAAATCTCATTTCCAAAAGGAGTGTTTTATATATTAATGAACAGTTCAAATCTAAACTGTCATACATGAACAATTAACATCCCATCAATTTTAAGATTTTTTTTTATACTCAAACATTGTGAAATTAGGATGTGTCTTGTAATAAATGCTATATCACAGTTTAATTGCTAGCACTGTTTCTGTTTTTGTTTTTAAACATAGACAAAATAATGATGCATCTCTTACAACTGGTAGCATCTTAGCCTTGATGAACGATGTCCTGTCACACTTATGAGGGTCGGATAGGCACCTACCAAGTGTTAAGTCTCTGTTTAACATCAAAGATATAAATGAGGATGCTGTGATATAAATGAGGATGCTAATTTTTCCAGAGGTGTTAGATCATGCATTAAGGGCACTTCAGGCACTGAGCAGTAGTTTTACAGGTGAGGTTGATGATCACCTGGTTCTGGGGGCTTTTCTGTCAAGATTTTTGTAACTTTTGCTGCATCTTTTCTCACAACCACAAAAAGGATAGGGGTGAGTTCCTAGCTGATACTCGGCCCATGATAAGCTACCACCACCCCCCTCCCCAGACCACAAGTTTGCAAAGCAAAGTTATTTCCTCTTTTGGTTTGTAATGGCACATTCACCCCTGTAATCTCAAATAAAATTTCCTTCAATATTAAGCATTTGAAGGAGAAGTTCCTCTTCTCCCTTCCCTCCCCTTACTCGTTCACCCATCTACCCTCAAGGTATTACAATGAATTCTGAACTCTATTCACATATATTGTACTCGAACATTTCCTAAACCTGTCATTTTCAACGACCTTTACTTTTCTATGTCCAAGCTCCATCAGACCTATGCTTCAAAATCTGCAATCTGCCCTTTAAATGTGGTTCAGTCCTAAGCAATCACCTCCATGAGATCACCAGATCGGTGTGTTAGTTTTTCTCTTCAATATGTGTTAAAATAATGAAGGCAAAAGACTTAAAGTACACAACACAGGGTTGTGTGTACCTATTTTACCATCCTCCTCCACACAAGGGCACATACTGATGTTCTCTACTGAGTCTACTGTAGCCAGTGTCAGTCATGGTCACAGGGAAACCATTTTCCCTGCTGTGGGGTCACTAGCACAGTCAGACCAGAGTTCCCAATTAATTAGTAGATGAGAGCTGAGGTACTGTATTCAAAGTAGAAACTACCCCACACTCATGTTCCAAGTCCTGGCACTTTTTTTTTTTTATCTTGCATCCACTTTTATTAACTGAATGTGCAACTTTATATAACTTATTATTATTTTTATGAGACTAGGTCTTGCTATGTTGCTCAGGGTTGTCTCAAACACACAAACTCAAGTGATCCTCAGCCTCAGCCTGGGATTACAGGCATGTTGCCCTGGCACTTTCCATCAGACTCCCAAAACCTCTCTCAGATTCTCTCCTCAGAAAACATTCCTGGCCACTTGAAGGGAATTTCTTTAGTCCCCCAGGGTAGGTGCTTATCTTGAAACTGTGGAGAAATTTTCTGCCATGCACCTGCAATTTATTCTTTCTCCCCGAGAAGACTTCCTGAAAGCACAGTTCTACTCCTTCCCCTTTCCAGACTCAAGGGAAGGGAGATAGATCCACGGCTCAATCCCCTTTGGGAAAACAGTCTTCTTCACAAACCACAGCTTATCTTCATCATACCAGCATGACTCTCAACATTTCACCCATGATAACTGCTATAATCCTCTCAACCTCACTGGGTAGCAAACCAAAGAGACAAGTAACTTGCTCAGGTCCAACAATTGGGCTTCAAAGCCAGGTTGCCTGATTCCAGCTTCATCATTATACCTGCTGTCCCTGTAAGAAGGTGAGTGGCCACAGCCCCATTGCAGTTTTTACTATGTGCCACATGTCAGTGTCTTATCAGCACATCTCCACCACAAAGCAGGTGCTTTTATTGGTAGTATACAGGGTACCTTGTATAAAGAGCCACAGTTAGGAGCCCACACAGCTAGCAGCCAGCTGTTCCAAAGCCTTGCACAAGATAGAGGCACTCAGGGCCCCGACACTGGCCAGGGAGCATGTCCATTTGCTGCCTTGTGACTGGCACGTACAGCAATGGCTGGCACATGCTGTCCTAGCCGTGTGACAGGCTTTGGCCATCTGAGAATCAGGTGTATCTCTCTGTGGTAACTATCAGTGGGGAAAATGGGATCTTGATTCCACAGTGCCTCAAGGATGAAAGAAGATTCCAAAGCTTTCCTCTTACTCACAGTCTAGGAGATCAAAGGGAAGAGATGTCTTTAAAGATACTTCTCTAGAGCATCCACTGTGGCCTCAGTCACGTATCAACCCCATCCTGACTTGCAAGTGAGGACATTTTAAACTACAGGGTAAAAAAATGAATCAGAGAGTTGAACCCTCTTTGGAAGACAAATGCCTGCTTTATTTTAGCCTCTGTTGATATTTTTATCGAACAAGTGATAAAGACTCCCCCTCCCCCAACTTTGGTCTTTGTCTTTCCAGCCACAGCTCTGGTAGCTTGAGGACAGGGAGCACATCAATCCATGGCTTTGTCATTCTTGTTTTCAAGTACAAAGGTCCAGACAGGGAGGAATGCAATTCCTCCTGCTAATCCAGTAGCTGATTAGAATCAACAGGCTTGATTCAAGTACCTGCTACCTCTGTGAGTTTGGGGAGGCCACTGGCATGTTTATTCTTCACGATTAAGGTGACTTGTGAAAAGCCTACCTTAATGGGATGTCGGGCTTGCAGCTCTGCTGGCAGGAGTTTCATTATTAGATCCATAAAGTAAGAAAATGAAATCCTAACAAGACTCTGTGTCTTAACTTTTGGTTTGAAAATTGTCCCTGAAGCAACATTAGTGGCTCAGTAAGATTTTTGTTTCTTTCTAATTGAATTAAGAAGCCAAAATAATGACGCAGGCAGACCAGCCAGGAACCAGCTCCAATACCTTTTTGTTCATGTTATTGATTGAAATGGAAATAAAAACAGGAAGGTAATTGAACAGTTTCTTGTCACATAAAATGGACTATTGCTCCATACTGTGGAAGAAGGAAATCCTAATTTAAATGTTGTCCTGAGGAAAAAGAAAAATGTGCCAAGACTTAGCAGCAGGCTGCAGCAGAGTTGGGATCAGCCTGATTACGAACAGTCCCTGGGACACCTATCACTCATGGCATCTCATCTATGTTGATTACAAAATATGCATTATTGATGCCATGCAAAATGGTGGCAGTATAATACCAGGTAACCAACTCATGACTTCTGGGTTTTCTGATTATTTAATTTTTCTGAGAAACGAACTGTTTTAGGTCTATCTGCATAATAAAATTCAACTTTATTTTATTTTATTTTATTTTTGAGACTAGGTCTCACTATTTTTGCCCATGGACTCACAGGCTCACGTTGCCCAGGGTACCAGGGATTCAAGCAATTCTCAGCCTCAGTTTCCCAGGTAGCTGGGATTACAGGTGCATACTACCATGCCCAGCTATTTTTGGGGACTAGATCTCGCTGTGTTGCCCCAGGTGGGACTGGAGCGGCGATCCCCAGACCCTGCTGTGACTCCATAAGCTATTACTTACAAGCATGTGCCACCGTTCACAGTGGTAAATTCAATTTTTAAAAGCTTTTAAAGTTGATGGAAATCTCTTCCTACCTACATATTTTAAAAGTCAGGATGGAAACACTGAAAGGGTAGGATCTTAGGTAAAAATGTGACAGGTAAGAAGATGCTGCTCCATCGTTCCCACTTAGCAGTGCGATTCCAGATGTGGATGTCCTGAGTGGAGGAAGTGTCTGGAATGTCATCAGGGGCTGTCAGGGGCACAAGCAGCTTACTCATAGATTAACTATAGGGAGACCGAATCCAGGATATACGTCAAGCTCAGGAGTGAACTGAATCCCCTCAATACCAATCATTAGCCAACCCCAAACAAAGCAGCACAGAAATAAGAGACACTTTCCATGCCTTTTCATTGGCATGGGCAGGGCACATCTAGACTCCTGTCTACTTGATGTGGCCCCATCTGTGAGACACAGTTGTCCTGGTCCTCTGGGGCAAAATGTAGCTATAGGGCACTGATCTAGGAACTTTGAGGGTATGAGATAGGATCTTAGACCATAAGAGGCTGGCCAATAGAGGGGGGCTGAGACAAGGGTCTTGTGAGTGCATCTTAAGGACTGAAAAGACCACTAAGTGGACCAGTGTGAGTCAGTGCCCCCTGGTTCAGGACAGTCCTATCTGTGAAGATCAGCACCAAGTCCAGCCTCTCTCACTGGCTTTCCTCAGGGAAAGGTGGGGGCACAGGACCCACTTTGCCATTCCTTGCCACCAATTACTTTGGTAATGGAACAAAAATTGGCACTGGGCTGAAGGAATCTAAAAGGAGGTAGAGTGAATCATCTATATACTTGATAATGCAAGTCAAAGTCTTGGTTACACAAGAAAGCAGGCGTTGTCTCCAGATGCCCCAACACTGGTTCGTCTGTCAGAGGCCACACCCCATGTTGGAAGGCCACGCTGGGCAGGGGTGAGTCAGGCTATCTGAGCAGAGGGAGGAACAGTCAGGAACAGCATCTTGCATTTCTCTCTCCTTGACCTGCTGTGCACTGGTGCTAATGCTTTTCAGTAAGCAAGTCATAGGGACAAATTTGGAAGAAAGTCTATTAGGAAGATAAACACAGCTTCCAGGCACATTTATCAAGGGCCTTACTGCTGTTTTCTTTGACAGCTGGAGGGCGGCCCTCAACAGGCACACTTCTAAAGGCTCAGCAGTGAGCACTTACAGAAATTGGAAAGGAAGGTTCAGCGAGGTTAGGCAGAAGACTCTCCTTTCTCTGAAGGAAAGGATCCTCACTGAATTGAGTTCTTAGCACTCCACGACTAAAAGATATTTAAGGGAGCTAAATGTTTCAAGGCCATTTAGTAGAAGTGGGATTTACAAAGACTCCAATCTCAAGGTCTCAGTGGGGGTAATCTCAAGGTAAGTGGGGTTAGTAACGGCATCTACCTTTCAGGACTATTGGTGGCATTAAATGAGATAATATGAGCGCTTGTAGGGCATCATCTGGCCCTGACTGCTAGCAAAGTGACTGTTAGTAGTAAGTGAATGAGGGACACTGATGTCCAGGGAGAGCACTGGCACACTGCCACCTCATCTAGCTCATTGGAGGATAATAGACAGGATTCAATAAAGAAATATGGAACTTCTATTTGAATCCAGGGGTCTCTGATGGAGCAGATACCAGGTAACCTCTCCTTTGCAGAGGAGAAAAAGGGAAGCCATATTGAAGGACAGTCAGGACTTTGAGAAAAACAGACTAAAACAAGCCAAAAGAAAGTGAAGGTGTTTAAACAAAGTACAAAGAAAGAGGGGTAATAACATCTATTACCTATATGTCATTATCTATAATAACATCTGAATCATCAAACTGTACTGCTGCCAGGGGCTTGTCAGTCAGAGGCCAGAGGCCTCTCATCTTAACTCTGGAGATGAGAGAAGTGAGACCCTGAGAGGTGACAGGGAGGTCTCCATGGTGCCCACCACATGTTGGCGTAGCAGGACTGGAACTCAGGTTTCCCAGTGCCCAGTCCAGCACTGTGTGGCCCTCTATTGCCAGCCCCTCCTGAGCAACTTGCAGCAAAGGTGCTTATTCCCAAGGAAGTTCTGGGAATAAAAATCAGGTATGATTTTTGGATGCTTATCATAATTAAATGACTCTAGGCATTTAAATATTTTTAATTGCTCAAACAATAAACGTTACTGTTGATGAACTTTGACCCTCTAACAATCAGACTGCACAAGGGCTCTGGTGTCCACTCAAATATTATTATTAGAAATGCTTAATCTGATGGATATAGGGAAAATCAAACAAAAAAATAAAAAAATGAAAACACACACACACA